>JANHFT010003170.1:87915-101424 GCA_032467955.1 Pseudoxenodon macrops | reverse complement strand
AGGCAGAGGCCCAAGGGTGGGGGTGGCTGGGTAGGCTGCATTTGGTGTATAAGATGCACCCAAGTTTTCACCCTCTTTGGGGGGGGGGAAGGTGCGTCTTATACTCCGAAAAATACGGTAATTTCAGTTCCTGTGGGACAGGAGAATTCCCTTTTCCAGTTCCAGCTTTTCTTGCTTCAGAAAGCATGCATGCCTACATTTTTCATCTGTTGTCCTTGTGGCAAAGATGACCTCAGCCAGTGATTTCTGTTATTTTTATGTTTTCCTTTGGTTAGTGTTTTTTTCCTTTTCAGTTTGCCTCAGGAGTGCTAAGCTAAGCAATAGCAATGAATTATGAATCTCCCAGAGTTGTCTGCAGATATAGGCGGCTCTAGTAATCAAATAAATATATACATAAATCTCCTAGGATTTTTCTGTCTGGGGCTTAACTTCCACGTATACATCCAAGTGACATAAGTCTGCCTTCCCATCATGGTTCTCTGAGAAGGGCAATATCCCTGCTGAATCGGTAGCCATGAACAACCCACTTTTAATAACTGTCACGTCCTTTGGGAAGTTGAAGAATAGGCACTGGAGCGTATGAAAGTTCTTCACAAAGGGAACACATCATTAGAACTAACTTTGCCAAGCAGTATCCCTTTTCAAAGACACAATGGATTTTTGATCCTCAGGGACTCCTGGGGAAATTCATGGCTTCTGTGGAGTAGACGTATACCCAAGATCTCACATTTAGAAAGAACAGAAATGGCAAGTTCCATTTTGGAGACTTCCCTCACCCCACCCTATTGGGGGAAAGGAAGAGCATTTCTACTCCTTTGGTGGAAGAAAGGTACTTGCCTACAAGTACCAGGCTACTTTTGTAGGCAGAAAAGGCAAGTCATTAATTGGGAAGCCCTCCAGAATGCCACTTCTGACCTGAATGTTTCCTTTCAGACCTAATGAGAGAGAGGAAGCAGATCTGTCCCTGGATATAAGGAAGAAGACAGTAGCTGTTTCCCGAGTCTTGCAGTCTATTCCAAAAATCTACTACTCAGTACATTCTTCAGGACCCTAGACCTAAAAGTCCAAAGCAGTCCACTCCCATTGGCTCCCTGATGGATCTACTGGTGGCAAAGTTTTGTGTTTCAGGAGCCTTTTCAAGTGAGACCAGATTTGAAAACCAGTTATGAATACTAATATTGCTTTTATTATAAAGCTATAGTAACAGAATCTTACAAGTCTGAATGCTCATGCTCCCTCCCCCCATTCATTTATAAGATAACTACGGAGGACCAAGCTTGAGACATTTCCTTGAATTATTTTTCTGCCCTGGACTCTGTGTGTGTGTGTGCGTGTGCGCGTGTGCATGCAATCATAGTCTTGGTTGAGGTTTTTACCATTGGTTACTCATATACCCCTTTACTATCATACACTGTGACTAGGGGTCTTCCTCAGGCTTCCCTTCCCTGAAGCATTTAACAATGTCCATGGGAAGTGTGAAGAGTATGCAGGAAAACTAAGATTCTCTTTGGCCATCAAACTCTGTACTTTCCCTCATGCAGCAGTCCTCCAAAGCAGAGCATATATGTTAAAGGTAAGGACCCCTTCAAACAGTAAGAGGACAGGAAAGTCGAGGTTCTGTAACAGAAAACATGAGGCAACAGCTTAGCCACAAGGCCCTCCCTCGGTTTTTGTTTTTGTCATTTGTCATCAGTTGGATAAAACAGCATTTAAGTTCACACTTCTAGAGCATAGGTAGCTCAAACAGGATCTGAATAAATTAGCCAAGGCAATTGCCTTCATGGCTGATGTGAATTTAGACACTGGTCAGTTCTTAACCAGAGACTTGGCTGCTTATATGGCTACACAAGACGACTGCTTTGTCTCCAAATCTGTTATATATGGCCCATTCAAGTATGGCAAGCTATTCAGAAACACCCTAGATAATGTGCTAATTGAGATTAAGGATAAAAATACAGTCCTGGCTGATAATCAAATTTATCAGCCCACATGAAATTATTTCACCCAATTTTTCAACAAACATTAGCTGGCACTGAAGTTTAGAAACTAGTTCAAAGTCCTACAAGTTGAGACATTCTTCCATTCTTGAACCATATTTTTCGTTCCAATGAAGAATGATGGCACATCAACCTGGACCTCAAACAAATGAATCACCAAATTAGGTACTATCTTTTAAATCCATGATATACTATCTTAAGAAAAAAGATGCCCTGTGTAGCTATCTAGATGACCTGCAAAGCCAGTCACCATTGATTAAACAGGGAAAGAGGGACAGCCATATACCATGTTGCAGACTCAAGGAACTGGGCTTTTTAATAAACAGACAATAACACTCTTCTCCTGGCATACATACATACATGTTATAAATATATTGCCCTTGATAGTAAAGCCTACCTGGAGGACATCTATAGGGCTGCCGTATTTTTGTCTTTTATATAGGTAGTCTTCAACTTACAATTCATTTAGTGACTGCTCAAAGTTACAATGTCAATGAAAAGTGAGCTAAGACTTTTGCAGCATCACCATGGTCACATGAACAAAATTCAGACCCTTGGCAACTGACTCATATTTATGATGGTTGCAGTGTCCCAAGGTCAGGTGATCCCTTTTGCGACCTTCTGACAAGCAATGTCAATGGGGAAGCCAGTTTCACTTAACAACCATGTTATTAACTGTTGCAAGAAAGGTCATAATGTGGGGCAAAATTCACTTAACAAATGTCTCACATAGCAACAGAAATTTTGGGCTGAATTGTGATCTTAAGTCGAGGACTACTTGTAACTTACACTTCAGTAAAGCACTCTTCAGCAGGAAGATACTAAAGGAAATAATTGTGAGCAAAGACTGCTTCCTGGGACATTATCATATCCCCAGTGACAGCTTTGATATACATTATTCCACTTTAAAATGTGTTGGTTTTACTGTAGGGAAATCCACATCAGACTTATGATGAATGTCCTTGTCGTAAAGACATGGTGTCCAGTTCACCAAGAAAAGAGGTAGTCATCAATATTTGCATTCTATATGGAGTCTTGCGTAACTTTCCTGTATTACTTTCTCAAGTATTTTGTGGAGTCCCTTTCTGGCTTGGTATTCTGAACTGGGGAAGGGATCTTTTATCCCCCCCCCCCAAGAACTGAGATTGGAATCTTCTAGCCCCCTTTCTGAAAGAGTGGGAAGAGATACCTACTTCAGAATGCTCTGTCCTCACTGTAGACGAAGGATCTTCATGGTAAGTTCAATGCATCATTGCAAAAATATGGTGTAATTTCAATGAAGAATTTGATAGATTCAGTTTAAAAACAATCCTTATATTTATCTTAATATATTTACTTTTAATGTTGTTGGAAGATTACAGCATTCTTTTTCAACATTTCATTAAAGATGGAAAATTAATTTGGTAATATGATCTATATAATAACTAGTATTTACAGGATGCATTAGCAACTATTCTTTTCAAGTTGTTGGATAGATCTCTAATTTCAGGTGGGTTATGTTGGGATGGCTTTAAGTTTGGAATATGTATCACCCAAACTGATTTTGAGTCAGCATTATAAACTTACTTAAATGAAGGAGAAAGAAGACCTATTTTTAGAAAGGCTGATATTTTCCCCTCAGATTGTTCAGAAAATAAGTTATAAGAATATAACTTAATATGTTATATTAGATAAAATATGAAAATAAAAATTACTTCTTTGATAGTATGATGAATAACTAAAAATACTACAAATAATAACAGCAACAATGGGTAGTCCTATTAACTCCCCGGGGTCAATATTGACTACTTTGGAAAATCATGGTCTTGGGCAGAGGTCTGCAACTCAAAGAGCCGTTTGGACCCGTTTCTCAGAGAAAACAAAATACCAGGAGCCACAAAAAACCCTCTCTCATTATTTTCCTCTCTCTCACATACATCAACCCCTTCATCTGAGCTAAAACGGTGGGACACTTTTTTGAGGCTCTGGAAGGAAATTCCCATTCTAAATATTTTGTAGAATCTTTTTTAAAAATAGTATTTATCACTAGAGAGACATAGAAATCTATCCCTCTCTCTCTCTTGCTATTCGTCCCAAGACACTGGCACAGCCTGTGCTGTTGCCACTTCCATAGCCTGCCTGCTGCTCTCGCAACGTCTTGCACAGCAGTTAAATTTAGCTTGCTTCACAATGGGGGAGATGGTATCCCCTCCTCCTCCTGAAGCCTATTACAATGCGGAGCATTGGCTGCAGCCAGGCTGGCCTGAGCCAGGCCAGTGTCTCAAGACAGAGAGCAAGTCCTGCGTCTCCCTCAGCGACCGAACAAGGGCCAGAATAACTCCCATGAGATATAGCAAGTACAGGGGCACTTAACTCCCACTCTGGAATATGGAGTGAATCTCCATCCCCCGCCCTTACCTTCTTAGGCCAGGCGAGGAGTGACTGGGAGCGGAGGGTGAGGGGCGGGGCCAGCCAGTGGTGGGTTCAGCTGACGGGGCCGAAAGAGCCGCATGTGGCTCTGGAGCCGCAGGTTGCAGACACCCGGTCTTGGGTAACAAGAAATGTTACATGGATTGACTAATCCTATTGTTTCACATTTTCTATATTGGTAAAATTGTTTCATTTTAAAACTATGAGATAAAATAATTCAGTATTATTTGAACTGAAGTCTGTGCTACGAGTACTAAGAAGTAAAATGAATGCATTTCTTTTACAGTTACAGAAGAACAGCAAATCTGTGACACTGAATATTTGATACTATATGAAGCTAAAGAACAGGCTTTTCAAGTTGTTTGACATTTACATTCTTGGAATTTATGCAGTGTCTCCAGTGTACTTATGACATGGTGGAGCAGAGGCCTGGACTATGGTTTTGCTTCATTCAGTGAAAAAAAACTTTGTTTTCTAAGAGAGGATGGAACAGCAACTATTAATTATGGAGTTAATATTTAACCTGGTGTGCAAAAGCCAGGAGATAATGTTCTTGTATCTAGTTTAAAGCCAGATTTTTTTTCTTTTTTGAAGTGACCATAAGCTCAACATTATATTGGCTTGTTCTTGGAGAAATATATTTTAAGTAGTAATAAATTCTGCAACACGGTGTGGCAGTTCTGGTTTTGCTTCATATTTATAGAGGCAGTTGGTGGTACTCTTTCATCGGAAATCTTTGCCTTCCCATGCTTTGTGTGGATATGTTCACTAACATTGCTTTTGATCCAAACTGAAGATCTCATACTATTCAGAATATTGCTTAGGTCACACTTGCTTCTTGCTGTGATATTTTAATTTCTAATTATTAGGTTTAATAGATTTTTTTTGTTTAAAAAAAAATCAAAGGTAGAAATTACTCAGTGGCATTCTGTTGTAAATAAACTACATATTTCCATTCTCAATATGGTTGCATGTGTATTTATTTGGTGGCTTTTTACTTTGCATTACAAAGATGTTCAAAATGAGTAACAGCTTTAAAAACAGTGCAGCATAAAAGAAACTGACGGACTACATTAACAGCAGGTTTCCAGGAAGAAGGGCACACATTCAAAGTGGGGGGAGGTGAGGCAAGAGACAGCCCAGTTCAGAGCTGAATCCTGGGACGAGGAAATGATTTAGGATAGCTACTCTAGTATCTCCCACGGTATAGCTGTTAGGGTAGGGTAATAAGGGTTTAGTCTAACAAAAAAATATATGGTGTAAGCAAATAAAGAATGGAATTTTAGTTGGATTATGTTACATTGCTCTTGGACTAGGCCAAACACTAATGGAACATTTAAATTAATTTGACATGAGTATATTGACTCAAAAAGAAACAGCATTTAAGAGAAGCACTCAGTGGTGCTCAGCACCCTAAATTCTTATCCAATTAATAAAGACTTGGTGTGCCTCAAGAACATACTTGAGAGGGGAAAAAGTAGGATGCAGTACAATTATTTAGTGAAGTGTTCTTGGCAAAAGCCCAAGTGCATTAAGACTGTACTTTGAAAAAGACTTTACATTTAAATTTTTTGTCTTGATACTAAAGCCTTTGAATCTGCATTAAGCAATTTTGTCTTCATGTTAAATTAACTACACAAATTTTAGATTGCATCTAGGTCTTTTGGTTGAAAATAGGTGAATTCGTTGCGATTCTAGAAAATGTTGGCCATTTTTTGAAACTTATTTAAAAGGTCTGTGTCAAGTTTTTGAAAAAGGTATTTAAATCATAAACAAAGGAAAGAGCTCCTAGAAGAAATAAGGTAATAATGTTTTCTGGAAGGCTCACTTTTCCCAGTTGTCTGTGCATGTTAAAGATTACTGTTGGGATTCATTGTTAGTTAGGTTGTTAGGCATCAGTTGGCTTTTGGGAAATGAGCATTTTGTGACTAGCCTTACTTATCAATGGTAGCAATTTTAAATATGTCTTTAACTTTCAAATGTGTTCTCTGGTTCAAACTGATTTGGATGACTGATGTATATACAACTTCTTTCATCCTCTTGGCAATCTTCATTTAAGCAAGATCTCAAAAATCTAGCATTAGCCAAATTTAAAACTACCTCAAGTCATATTGCTAACTAAAATACTTCAAAGTGATGTATTCTAATATATATATATATTAGAATACATCACTTTGAAGTATTTTAGTTAGCAATATGATATATACTGAAGTATTTTATAATTATAATTATACACATATACACAAGATATACAATTTAGTTTCAGTTCTGCAGAAATCTAGTCCTCGATTAAAGAAAAAAAAATGCTGAAAGCAAATGGAGACTTATCAGTTGTTTCTACTTTAATTCCAATCTTTTTAGTCCCTCTTGGGATAGCTGTTTTATGATGTCAGCCTCAGTACCATTCTGGAATTTGTGATTTCTGTTGATTAAAAGTATTCATTACGTTGTCAGTAAAAGTACTAAAGTGATCATCAGTGGCAAAATTAGCACATATGCTATATGCCCGTGATGGCGAACCTATGACACCTGTGCCACAGGTGGCACACAGAGCCATATCTGAGGGCACGCGAGGCGTTGTCCTATGTCAGCTCCAGCGTGCATGTGTGCCCTGGCCAGCTGATTTTTGGCCATCCAGAGGGTGGGGGAGGCCAACTGGAAGTTCGTTTCCAAATTTCCGGTTTCCCGTTGGGCCATTTTGCACCTTCACCTGGGGAGAGCGAAAGACGGCCCAACAGGCCAACCAGAAATTCAGAGGCTTCAGTAAGGCCTGCACTCATGCGCAGGGGGGCAACACAAGGGGGCAGCGCATGCATGCATGGGGGAAGGACATTGCATTATGGGTGTGGGCACGCGCGTGCTATCGTGTGTGCATGCGCCTTTTTGGCACTCAAGCAGAAAAAGGTTAGCCATCACTGCTATATGCTATCCCGACTTTCTAAGAAATCGGGATAAGCATATAGTTTTCCAATCTTATCCTTTCAACAGTCTGTGACTTAGTCACTCTCTCATTTTACCTAAAGTCAGACAGAGAGGTTTATGATAGGGAAGAAAATTATATCAAGTGCTTATAGGGCAGTCTAAGATCATCAAATGTCATGCTGGAGGAGTTGCTAATTTATGAAGTGTATTGTTTTGTTGCTGGCAGGATAGAAGTGAGACAGTTGCCATCTAAATCCTCTTGTTATTTTCCCTATTTCCATATCTTATTTGACAAAATAGAAAGGTAAACGATTTTGTCAGTGTAGCCTATCAATTTTGCAGACCTGTTGAAGAGATAAGAGGGTTGAATATACCTTGACAGATGTATGGAATATCTTAATTTCATAAACCACAGTGGATATTGACAGCTACTGAAGCTGGGTATGGATTTCTGAATCATGGTTTTCACTACAATCATTGGCCTTTTGGTGGCATCAATCTCACTCCATATTTTTTTAGTACAGACATATTGTTTCCTTTCATACCTTTTTGATTCAAACGGCTGTTGCTTTTCTACTGTGTCAGTGGCTTCTCTCCCCTTCTTTCTCACAAACTCTTCATTCAATCCAAATTGCTGCAAGGTGTCTTTAAAAAGCTTCTGTGCTCCTTGACAGGCACTATGCTTTCGAATAAAAAGAGAGAGATCTTAGAAACATTTTTCCCTTTCACAAATGAATTAATTAGTAATTAAAAATTAAGTAAAATTCTTAGGTAAAGCCTTTAAAATAAGACAGGTACACATTTAGAAAATACATAGGGGTAATTTTTTAAAAACTCATTTGTAAAACATTTACTGTTGTGACTTGTTCAAATAGGTAAGGTCTGTTCTTCACGCGCATCTTCATCTCTTCTAGTTCTTTCTTATATTCTCTTGTTCTTTTTTGGCCATTTTGCCTGAAACAAAAAATAAATTTGTTGCTTGAAATAATCTGAATTATTGTTCGTATATGAAAAAAAGCTTTGTTCTGCATAATTTGCAGAATATAGGATACTTTGCCTTCAAAAATAAAACTGGTCTCTATTTGTCAAGGAATTAAATCTTTTTAGTCTAATTTTGTAAGTTAATATTGTTCTAATACAGTGTAATTCTAGTACATTTTATTTGTTTGCATACAGTTTTGGAATTGGGAATTGTGAAAAAGCAGCCTGTAAATACAAGTCAATAAAGTATAATAATTCTTGCATGATTGCTACATTTTGGGCAGAATTGAAAGCCAATCCATCTAAACACACATGTACAGACATATAAACACATAAACAGTATTAAGTAATTTATATTTAAATATTTTGCTCTTAGTATTACTTGGTAAATTTATAATACTAACCAGTTTTGCTTCAGTTTTTCTTTGTGTGTCTCTTCCAAACTTTTATGTGGATCCATAGCTTTTGCTCGACAAATCACTGATTTATGTATTGCTTGACATTTTTTTCTTTGTAGCTCTGCCCAGCGAGCTCCTTCATTCTCCTTGTATTTCTTATTTTCTTGGAGGAGTCTATAAATATAGATGTGGCCAATGGAACATATAAATAGCCCTTGACTTACGACCAGTCACTTAACAACTGTTCAAAATTACAACAGGCTTAGAATCTGACCATCATAAATGTTGTATCCCGCATACATGTACCCCATTGTCACATGACTGCATTTTGGGTACTTGGCAATTGTCTTACATTTATGACTGGTTGTAGGTCTTGTGATCACGTAACCATAATTCATGACATATTTTTACTGGTCTCCAGCAAAAAACTGCCAATTCCAAACAGGTTTGCACATGACCACTACATTCACCTAATGGCCTTAGATTTGCATAACAATTATGACAATTTGCTTAATGCCCTCTGCAAAAAATGTTGTAAAATAGGATCCAGTCAAATGGGAGCCTCAAGTTACAACTGTAATGATTTACAAGCAGAAATATGATTCCAATTGTGGTAGTAAATCAAAGACTGCCTTTACTTATTTCAAAATGAAATCACAAGTGTACAAAAAGAAAGAATGAAGTAAAATCTGTTAATTTCTTATAGTTAAATCCTAAAAAAAACTTTTTAAGCCTCCCTGTAATGTTTGATACCATTCTTTAATTCTTAGCTTTTTTCATGTAATACAGAGTTCAAAGATAATCTCCATCAGATGTTGATTTGGATTGGAACTAAGGAAACAAAGGGAAAGAAGTCAGTGTAAGCCATTGCATTTCTACTTGGGCAGCATTCAAATCACTTTTTCTTATATTCTCCAATTCCAAGTCAAGCTATGATGAAGCTAAGAAAGGTTATGCCATTTTATGATAAAAATATTTCTAAAAGATTACTATAAATATATGTATTTTTCAACAGTATTTATAAAAATGTTATTGCTTACTTAATAGCATCTGCCCTCTTTCTCACTGCATCTGTAATATATATTGGAAGTGTATTGGTAGAGAGGGATGAAAGACAATTAAAAGACCGACTTCTTTGTATTGGAGCAGTAGAAGGTTGATGAAAATCCTGAAAGCAAAAATACTTTTAGCTAGTTTAAAAAAAATAATCTGTGGCAAACACAATTTTAAGTGCAAATATTCTTTCATATGTGTGTCTACTGTATGTAACATTTTATTAACTTGCAAAAGCCCTGTTAATATATGCTGTTAATACATCTTGCAAAATTCCAAAATATATCATCATTACCACACAGAAAATATTCATGAACTGCTTTTTTACCCAAGTTTCAAAGAGAAAAAGTTTTATGCATAATATGCTGACTAGTCTTCTCTTTGTCCTACAGATATAACTTGGAAGCCTTACTAATTATGTGCTTGCTTTTAGCTTAATAATTTATTTTAAATCCTTTTAACAATTCAGAAACTGTGTCCCATAGGCCAAAAATGAAATTAAAATACAAATACAAAATACAGGTAGTCCTCGATTTACAACAGTTTGACGTTACAACAGCATTGAAAAAAAGTGACTTATGAGAGTTTTTCACACTTATGACCATTGCAGGATAACATTCAGATGCTTGACAACTGATTCACATTTATGACGATTGCAGTGTTCCAGAGTCATGTGGTTCCCTTTTGCAACCTTCTGACAAGCAAAGTCAGTGGGGAAACAAGATTCACTTAACTGTGTTACTAATTTAAAAACTGCAGAGTCACTTAATAAATGTGGGGAGAAAAGTTGTAAAATGGGGCAAAACTCACTAAACAAAATTTTCATTTTACAACATACATTTTGGGATCAACTGTGGTCATAAATTGAGGACTACTTGTATTGATAACAATATTTATAAAAACAATGGGCTTAATCCAAAACGAATTCAGGTACAATATTAAACTCTCCAGCAAGGCATTTCTGAAGCCATAAGATTCTGCAGTCGTCAGATGGAGAGAAGTGTTTGCCTTGGGAGTTCCTTGCAGTTTATGCTAATGAAACGCTATGGCTGTTTCATTGGCAGTGCTTTGCCACAAAAAGCTAAGAACAAGACATATCATAGAGGACATCATGTTTCTCAGGCACACCTAGAGGTCTCAAGCTACTCTGGCTCAAAGCTATATAATAAACGTTGTTCAACTATCAAAACCTTTGACAATCGATAATGTCAGCTAGCAAAGCAGGATTCTCCTCCAAAGTACAGATTGTTTTGCCTATAGTGGAAGTATAGCCTCTTCAATTCAATTCTCCCAACCATTAAATGTGTTTATGTTAAGAGTTACAGTGTGGCACATAGGGACATCAACATGCCAGCATATTTCTCCTTTAGCATCCACCAGACTAACCATCCCACATTAGAAATCTGCCTATTCTGTTTACACAAAGGAACATTCAATTAAATCGGTGCTATACCCACCATGGCAGCCATTTTGTGAATCAGGAAGCCCTACAGAAGACATATTGCAAAAACCTGTACAACACAGTGTCCAAATGTGTTCACCAGTCCAAACTGATTAGAGGGATTCTTTTCTATTTGAAATTACATTAGCATTGGACCTCAAATATAAACTGAGATTGTTATGGCTGTCCTTCCTATATTCCCCAATAGATATATACTTAACCTAGAAATTTCTCACTGTTTTGAGTGATAGAAAATAATTGTTTATGTTGCGGATATATTTGCACATGTAGAAATACAAAGAAGTTAAAGCAAATCCTTTACCATCTTGTCACACGTTTTATGTCTGCAACTGAGATTTGCTGTTCTCAGTCTGAATGGTTTATTACGAGTTACTTCTTTAATTTCTTGTTTGGTTAGTACTTTTCTCTGAAATGCCCAGTAAAGTTCTTCAAAATCAGGCACTGAAGTATTAATTCTTGGCTTAAAACTAAAGTTGTTTTGCAGAAAACTCAATTTTTGCTCCCTGTTTTTGGAGGCAATTTGGGATTTTTTATCCCTTTCTTTATCGTCAAGCTCAATGGGGGCCCAGGACTTTTCCAAAAATTCCTTGGCTCTCAACTGAATACGGATTTTTCTTAAGAGTTCAGCTTCTAGGGATTAAAAGGAAAAAAATAATGAACATTCATCCTATGACAATTTATATAAAAATATACAATGGAAAATGCCAACGTACAACAATCCTCAATATGATATTTATTTTGCCTTTTGGAAACTATACCAAGCAGTATAAGCAGCTGGCTAGAAATTTTAGAGACGCTTCTGATCAGTAGTGTGTTTCTCTTTTCGGTGCTACCAGTTCACATGCATGTGCAATGATTCTGTGCATGCTCAGAGCGTCCTGGCGTGGGTGGGCGAAAGGTATAATGAGGCTTTTAAATGACAACAGAACACAAATCTTTAACTTAAAGTGATTATATGTCATCAAATCAGTGTTGATTCTTTGCAATCACAAAATGTTTCTATGGGTAAACTAAAAACCCAAAATTCAAAATATTAACTTTGTATAATAGAAAGTTGCTGTATGAAATATATAACCAATTTGCATTGCATATATTGTGTTGCTGAATAAATATATTTGATTAATGTAATTACTTTTACATTGGACAAGTCTTTGTATTGTGATTGAATAAAAGAGACAAAAGTCCAAAATCAGTTTTTTTGTGGCAATTATTTCCCTTTCACAAATTAAGGGAAATATTAACAATCATTATTACTATGTTAGGAAAGTCAAAAGTGAATGATATCATCTTTACCTTCGAGTTTATCCCCAAGCATTGGCTCATATGTGGACTTGGGGATTTTCTTCCTGAACTTTGGTACTATTTTCTTAGCTGGGGTTAAAATGTTCACAAACTGCTGTCTGGTGGCCTCTTTTTTCTTCTCTTCTTTTGTCTGAAAGCTGAAGGGTTTTTGCATTGAAAGTAACACCTCCTTTCTTCTTTGAGTTTCCACTTGTCTACGGATTTCATTCTTTTCCATTATTTCCTGGTAGAGTGGCAGATAGATATGAGCAGGCACCGGTTGTGCTCTAAATTGTTTTTGGCATTCTGCAGCCTCTTGCAATTGTCTTTTGTATGCAGTTGACTCTTTTTCAAGCAATGAATGTGATTTTAGAGACTGAGATTTTTGATGAGTTTCTCGAAGGGTCATTTTGAAGGGCTGAGGAATGGTAAAAGAGGAAATCCCGATAGCTGAGGCACTCTTTGGTTTTGAACAAGACTGAAGAAATGAGTAATTATTTTTCTCATCCTTTGCGCTATCTAAAATGATATCAGAGAAAGAGTTCCAACTTCTTATATTACCACACCTAAGAATAAACATTAAAAAACGTTAAGAGAGACACAGATAAGTTACATTACATAAATGAAATAAGCTAGGTATAATTACCATTTTCAAGACTGCATGATTTTATTAACCATTTCATTAAATACAATTACTAGAAGACAAAGAAACCTACATCCCAGTAAATCCAACCCAATATAGAAACTAAATAACCTGATCAAGAGAAACCATAACCTAACCAAAAAAGGTCAAATCACAGAGAACAATAGTGGTGAATGAAAAACATTCTCCGTTGCTTCTATGGATACCCCAAAATACACAATAACGGTTGAATAATAACTTCCAAGGGCCTCTGTTGTCAGACTGGGATACATCACTGAGACAGTATTGAATGAAAAACATTCTCCGTTGCTTCTATGGATACCCCAAAATACACAATAACGGTTGAATAATAACTTCCAAGGG
>JANHFT010003170.1:65131-87815 GCA_032467955.1 Pseudoxenodon macrops | reverse complement strand
ATAATAATAATAATAATAATAATAATGATGATGATGATGATGATGATGATGATGATGATGATGATGATGATGATGATAATAATGTATTTGTGATACATTTTTGAATGTTCAATTGACTGATGAATAAAGTAAATGAATAAAGTAAATAATAATAACAACAAGAACAACACTTGCATTAACTAGATTCATGTTATAGTTAGTGCAACATGTCATTTTGCCAGCCACCAAGGGTTTCCTCTAATGGCATCAGCTAGGATGCATTACACACAGCTGGTCTCCAAGGGTGTGGCTAACGCAGCCAGGGGAAACCTCGCAAGAACAAGCATGGAAAAACACCAAGTCGACTTAAAGCAGCCTCTGCCACTAAACCACCCACCATTCATCTTGCCGTGCGTCTGCTTACCCGTTGTGGTTCTTCTGGAGGAGGCTTTGCTTGGGCTTCATTAGCAACTTCCGACACCGTCATGTCTCTTCCACTACTGTTATCGTCGCCAGTGTTAAACAGCTCCACGCTTACCTTGCTATTAATGCCCTGACCAATAAACCCTCTCCTTTTGTTGTATCTGTCGCCTAGTGGCCAATGATAGCGGGCCGTGCTCTTACGCTCCGCCCCTGACGAGATGTCATTGGACAGATTCCGTTAACCTGTCCATTGTCAAGGTAATCCCGAAGACGTTTCCGGTAACGAGCGGTTGTTAGAGAGACGGAATCGTCATTTCCGAAGTAATGGCTGCCGTAGCGGGATTATTGTTGGATCGAGGCGCCGGATTGTATCGCAGGAAGAGTCTCCTTCTTCTTCTCGCAGGGCCTGTCGGCTCCCTGTCGCGGCAGGGTTCAGTGAGAAGCAACGGCTCCAACGCTGTATACGATGTGGTGGTGTCGGGCGGTGGCATGGTGGGAGCCGCCATGGCTGCTGCTCTGGGTATGAGATTTGGCAATAAACCTCCCTTAAAGGCACCCAGAAGCCTGCAAGAATCCCTTATTTATTTAAGTCTCCACAGCTTTCCCCAATTTCACCCCCCTCCGTCATGGCGATTGGGAATTCTTGCCCAGTACTTGCCGAGAAAACCAGTTTGGGGGATGTTGATACAGAGAATCGGGTTGGTTCTAGGCCGAAGGTGATTATTGTGACCGGTAATTTATAATATTTTTACACGCTAAAGAGAATGGTTATGAAATGTTCGTTGCATAATCCTGTATTCATCCCACCCCCCAATAGCAGAATTTGAAGACCAGTTTCCTTTAAAACGCTATTAAGATGTACGTTCAGCTGATTTTATATATTGAAGGAGATAACGGATTTTATAGCTTTCAAGGAACAGTTTTTTGTGTATTGGATACTGAAATATAGGTCTAATCGGTGCTAACTATATTAAATTACAAGATTGACACATTGCTCCAATTGAAATAGGCTCTGAATGGTTTATACAAGCTGTGCATATGAACAAAGTTAAAAAGAATAAAATTAGCCATTGCATTTTTGGCTATTCAACTGTTGAGCTGCTTCAAAAGAACATGTAACATTTCTATAAAGGAAAGAATTCATAACTATATTCATAATTTCAAATTTAGATATTACACTACAAATGTTACATAAGCTTTTGCATTTTAGTAATTATAAAGATTCTGTAAGCTAAACTGAAACCGTAGAGCGGGGCTGTCAAACTCCTGGCCCAGGAGCTGGCCAGGCCCATGCCCAGTTTAGCAAAGGGGAAAAAAGTTCCAATACGTAACCACTTCCATAGAGGCAATACAGATAGTCCTCAATTTACAGTCACAATTGAGCCCAAAATTTCTGTTGTTAAGTGAAATGTTTATTAAGTGAATGTTGCCTCATTTTAAATGGTTAAGTTAGTAATATGGTTGTTAAGTGAATCTGGCTTCCCCACTGACTTTGCTTGTCAGAAGTAAAAGGTGATCACATGACCCTGGGACATTGCAACTGTCATACATAGAAGTCAGTTGCTAGCATCTGAATTTTGATCTCATGATCATGGGAATGCTACAATGGTCGTAAATGTGAAAAATAGTCATAAATCACTTTTTTAAAGTACTGTTGTAACTTCAAATGGCCACTAAATAAACTATTGTAAGTCAAGGACTATCTGTACAGAATTGTATTTGATAATGCTATGTTGGCTAGAGAAAAAATTAGAGAGTGTAACCATATTTGGTTGAAACATAGTTATAGACAATAGATATTCAATTTTCTCATGCAATCCGAGTTTCATTCTGATTTTCCTGTGACATACTGTAGATGAAGGAATAACACTGGTACTCAAATTCTCCAGATACTTTACCAGAATTAGGGTACTAAGCATTGTGAGTGTTCAGAAAAAAATCCAAAACAAGTCTATTCCTTGTATGTATGTGTATAATAAAGGCTTGTATTTCATAAAAAAGTTAAAAAAAAATTTTTGATTAAACTTTGCTCAAAAAATAGTTAAACATCTGATTGCTTCTTTTAAGGGCATGATGTTCATCTCTCGGATAAGAAAATTCTACTACTAGAAGCTCGTCCTCAAAAAAAAATTAAGAATTTATCAACAGATTACAGTAATAGAGTTAGTGCTATCACACCCGGATCTGCCACATTTCTAAGTAGTAAGTATAGCATTATCCAGTTACCTATGTGGGTAGCCATACACAGCCATCCTTGTTTACTAACCAAGTTCTGTTCCAACTATGGCTGCTAAGTAAACACTTGATTGAGAGAGATTATGCAAACATCACTAGTTGTTGCTGTTTTATTCAAATAAAGTTATCTTGCATAGCTATGCCAGCATTACTTTCTCTTTAAATTAATTATATTCATAAGCATGTATTGTCAGGCCCATGAAGTTTGGTTAAATGTACACATTGGCTGGGAAATTATTTTTATTGCTGTTTATTACTATAGCATTTGTAATGATCACTAACTGAGGTAGTTGCCAAACAAGAAATGGGTATATTGAGTTTGATGCTTGGTATGAAATTCTAGTGTCTTGCATTCTATGCAGGATATTGATTTAAGAGAGACATTAATTATTCACATGTAAGGTCTCTTCCAATTCTGTTATTCTATTCTTTTGACATATTCCTATTCATTGAAATATGGTCTTGTATAATTAGCTCTTTATATATTAGTCTAAGAATCATGGGCAGCCTATTATATTTTTAGCCCTATGATTCTTCAGTGTTGATACTAGAATTACAAAATATGTATTATTGATGTTCTAGTTGACTGCCTTCTAGCATTTCTCCACATTTCTCCTTATGATTGCTTGTTTTTTGTGCATATTTCAAAAACAAAATCATTTAAAGCTTTTGTCAGTCTTCTCAAGAAATGGCAATTGGATCAAAAGCTATAAAAATCCATGAAATGGAACAAAGCAAAAAAAGTAGATAATAGTTGTTTTATTTATTCTTTGGCTCTCATTAAATGTTTATGGAATATGGGAGTTAATCTTTGATGTAGTAGGATAATTTTCTTTCTTTTTTAGGCTTTGGTGCATGGGAACATATCTGCAATATGAGAATCAAACCTTTTAGGAGGATGCAGGTGCTTGATAATGCAAAAAAAATATGTCTGTGATAATATGTTATGTACAATAATAGGTTATGCAAGTTCTTAAGTTTGTTCTTAGCAGCAACAGTGTATTTCTTTTGTAGAGAAAATTATACATATACATATGATGTAAAAATCAATTATACATTCTGTTTTATCAGGGCAGTGCAGTGCTTCATACATAAGACATATAAAGTGCTTTATAAAGTTCAGGTGTTTTGCTATAGCACCTGTGTGCAGTTGTTACAGCATCCTGTGCAAAGACATTTTCATTGCTTAATCTCTGAAGCATCTTTTTGGAATTAAATCATTACACAGTCCTAATTTTCAGGAGCTTGTATAAACATGTAAAATAATTTTTATTTGCTGCGAAGGATGCTCTGGGCCACATCCAGTGTTATGTGAACAGATATTTTCCTCTTCCTCCTTATCCCTCAGCATACTCACCAACCAAATTTGATGTGGATTTGGGAATTGTAGAGGAAAATGTGAAGGGGAGTTTATGAAGAGGAATTATCACCATTAGTAATGATTGCTAGTGAAAAGACATCATTTGGTACAATTCTGTCCTTAGAAAGGAATGATAAAGTTGCTTTGTGAATCCTTCCCTTGTATATTCTTGAAAGAAATATTCTGTATTCTCATTACTTAATATTCCCTGTAATTTAGGCCTTCAGGAAGTATGCTATAGCCCTGCTCAGTCTTCTAACAAACCACTTTAGGTAATATATTTATTGTGGGAATAATATGTGAAGTGCTGCCTTTAAATTTCTCACTTTTAAATACCTTCTGCTTTTCAACATTAATATCTTTAATATGCATTTGCTAGACACTCCAACAGTTAAATTTTACAAATGAAAAGTCTTGATAAAGGGGATATTGCTAGACACTCCAACAGTTAAATTTTACAAATGAAAAGTCTTGATAAAGGGGATATTGATGCATTTCTTTGCTGCATTTAAATAGAGAATTTCTTTTTGTAGGTGTGGGATGCTTGCTCTGAGGCCCTGATCATGTTTGAGAATGATAACCTGGAAGACATGGGTTATACCGTAGAGAATGATGTTATCATGTCAGCTCTATACAAACAGTTGGATACAGTTTCAGGTAGCTATTGTTTGTCTTAATTTTGGTTTAATTTTGGTTTAATTTTGGTTTAGCCTTTTTCAGAAAACAAGGTAGATAAAGTCATAGAAAGCCATGAAATATATGTCCAGTAAATAATCTGGATTGTAATAATAGGCTTCTTGAGGTTTCTATTTTTGAGTATGGAAGTGTCTCTTCTTAAGATATTAAGCTGTTAATTCAATTAGCAAGGTTTGGGTCTTGATTGGCTTCAGAATTTTATTTCTTTGCTGCTTCTCTTATCATTTAATGACATTGATACATTGTGTCCCTATTAGAGCGAGTGAAAGTTCTCTACAGGAGCAGAGCAGTTGGATATACCTGGCCCCTTTATCATAAATCTTCTGACTCAAGTCCTTGGGTCCAAATTGATTTAGCAGATGGACGCAGATTTCAAACCAAATTGCTGGTAACTAAGATATTTTCTATTTAATTAGGCATCATTTTCTAATTCTTTCTACTGGACTTGCTTCTAATGTCATGTTGTGCAATATTACCAGCATGTAGGGGGTTGAAAGATGAGTTGAAAATATTTTTGTTATTGATTCTAAATGCATTTATTCTGAAGTACCGTATTTTTTGGACTATAAGACACACTTCCCCACCACCACCACCAAAAAAACTGGGTGGAAATGTCTGTGCGTCTTATAGAGCGAATGTTGCTGAAGCCTCGCCCACCCACCAGTCCCCACCCTTCGGCCTCTGCCTCCCAGCAATTTGCCTCCTTGTAGCAAACAGCCTGGTCATTACAGCACAGCCTCATTTAGCACAAGCAGCTCATTGGTGGTTGGATCACCACTGATCAGCTGTTCCAGGCTGTGGGGATCGCCGCTGCCCATCGGCGCCAGCGCCCATTGCCACTAACACCTATCACTGCTGCCTGGAACAGGCCAAAAATGGGGCATGTGGCGGCGGCAATAGGTGGCAGCGGCGATGGGCAACGGCGCTGCCAATGGGTGGCAGTAATCCCCGCAGCTTGGAACAGCTGATCAGTGGTATTTCAGTAGGCAGATCCAACCGCCAGTCAGCACTCTTGCTAAATCAGGCTGTTCTGAAGCTGACCGGGCTGTTTGCTGCAAGGAGGCAAATTGCTGGGAGACAGAGGCAGATTTTTTTTTTTTTTTTCCTCCCCAAAAGCTACTGTAAGTGTGTCTTATAGTCCGGAGCATCTTATAGTCTGAAAAAATATGATAATTATATATGGTGCCTATTTGAGTATCCATTTTACATATCCTTGTAAATAGGTTACATGTAAGATGCACATGCAAGAGAAGAGAGACAATGTGGTTCTAGTGGACAATGTTAGAAGTCACAGGAGTGGATTGATGTACTGAGAATTTTTCCATTCTCTCTTACTATCCCATGTTAGTTTTTGAATTTGTTTTGGTGGAGTACTTAGAGGAGATACTGGAGAAAGATGTATACTAAGATGCGGGGGGGGGGATGCCTTTTTTTACTACCAGGCAGATATTATAGACCCTTTGTCTAGATATCTATTGATAGCTTAAAAGAGGATTTGTTTTTTCATTAATCCTGTTAAAAGAATTAATTTTAAATTCTTATTATCTTCACAGATTGGGGCAGATGGCCAAAATTCTTTGATCCGGAAAGCAGTTGGTATTCAAAATATTCATTATCAGTATGATCAATCAGCAGTAGTTGCTACTCTTCACTTGTCTGAGGTCAGATTTTGGAATATCAAGCTACAACTTTGAAGATAAAGAACTAACCACAGAAAATTAGTCATCTTCACTGTCTTTCATACCTTGCAGGCAACTGATAACAATGTGGCATGGCAGAGATTTCTTCCATCAGGACCAATTGCTCTCCTCCCGGTAAAGAACTTTCTAACTTTCACTGACCCAGTTTTTATTCATTGTCTTTTGACTTGTTTTCCATTAGTTAATAATTGACAGATCTATTATTACAGTAAACATTTTTAAACAATTCTTATGAATGTACTTTTTCCCTTTAACTGCCTCTCATGATTTTATTAAGATGTTAGGTTTTGGTGAGAACCTTGCAGTGATATGTATTTGAGGAGATGCCTTGTTTTTGTGTCTTATTATCAACTCAGCTCTCCGATACAGCCAGCTCTTTGGTTTGGTCCACATCACATGAACATGCAGTTCAACTTCAGAGTATGGATGAAGAAAATTTTGTGGACTCTGTCAACTCTGCTTTTGTGAGTATTTTCATTTTATGAAATGCAGATTATTGATGTTCTCTGATAGGAAACATGAGAAATAAGTATTCAAGAGTAGCAATATGATGTTTGAATAATGTTTATAGCTAGTAGCTATGTTAGTGCTAATTGGATACAAGGATCTATTTTTTTCCTTATTCTCGGGTTCCATGCTTCCTTACATTTAACCTAAAACAGACCTCTGCTTAAAGATCCATAAGATTTTCTACAAACATAACTTTTATTAATTGTGTTGTTGTCACCAGTTTGTTCAGTTCAAAACTTCATGGATGCCATCACCTATATTTATCCTGAAAACATCCTTACTGGTTATTCCCATAGGGCTTCTGTGTGTGTCATCTCGATATTCCCCTTTCCATAATATTGGCATGATTGTGGGCACGGGGGCAGGAGGAGGATACTTGTGTATGGACATATTTATTAGTGCTCACATTACCTACCCCATGGAAGGTACCTTTCAACACTTATGGCACTTGAAGATTAAAACAAAGTTGCCATTGAAAGAATCATTAATCTATTCAGTCTTTCATTCACTCACTTATTTACTTATTTATTTAAAATATATGTACAGCTGCCTATCTTAATAACATAAGCCAGGACACTTTACAAAGGAGAGGTAATCAACCTAGAAATAAGGAGAAATTTCCTGACAGTTAGAACAATTAATCAGTGGAATGGCTTGCCTCCAGAGGTTGTGGGTACATATATTTTAAAGATGATTTTAAGAAGAGATTGGACAACCGTTTGTTTGAAATGGTATAGGGTCTCTTGCTTGAGGTTGGACTAGAAGCCCTCCAAGTCCCTTTCAACTGTTATTCATGACTCAAAAATAAATGAATCAGAATCTTGTCGTTGTGCTTCTTAGATGCCACACAAGAACTGAGGTGGTTCTATTTCTAGACTTATTTAAGGTTTCTTATGAGTTCTGCATGCAAGGAATGTTGAGAGCAGGGCTAAAATAACACATTTTCTTTCTCACATGTTTTATTTACTGTATTTCCTGCTTGTGACTGCTATTCAGTTCAAATGCTGGGCAGAAGTGTTATTCTAAAACTGGATTTTCAGTATCAGCTGTCAATTTCAGAGTCCATTAGGGGCATATAGTTACTAAATAAATCTTTATCGTTATTCAGTGGAGCAATGCAAATCACTCGGACTTCATTGATACTGCTGCATCCATGTTTCGATCTGCTGTTTCTCTCTTGATGCCATCGGGGACTGCAGCCCGACAGATGCCCCCAAGTGTTGCAAAAGTCGATCCTAAGAGCCGAGCTGTATTCCCTCTTGGGTTGGGACACGCAACAGAATATGTCCAAGATCGTGTAGCCCTTATTGGGTAATTTTATTTTGAGAAACTTCAGTACTTTAAATAACATTTGGAAGTAGTGATGGAGTTTTGTTATTAATGTTGTTTGTATGATCTCTCTCTATATATATGTGTGTG
Source organism: Pseudoxenodon macrops (assembly GCA_032467955.1). NCBI lineage: Eukaryota > Metazoa > Chordata > Lepidosauria > Squamata > Pseudoxenodontidae > Pseudoxenodon > Pseudoxenodon macrops. The sequence goes on along the minus strand of JANHFT010003170.1, from coordinate 79,493 downwards.
TGTCTGTGTCTGTGTGTGTAAATTAAAGAAAAGAAAAAAAAGACAGTCATCACGATCTCCGGAACTTAAAATATATTATTCACTTAGCTTTCGTTAGCCTCTGCTAACATCGTCAGAGGTGGAGGCATAGCCAGCCTGGGCCAAATGCTGAGGAGCCCGGCAGAGCAGCGTCAGGCCATAATGGACATGGGGAGTGAGGAGCGAGGGAGACCAGTCACAAGATCAAGGGCAAAACAACAAACAAACTTGGTTGAAGCATCGAATGTGCCTGTGAGGCAGAGAAATAGTGGTGTGTGGGAGAGTGCTGGAGAGAGTGCTTTCAAAGCAATATCTGACAGCTTGGTGTTACTCCCTTGGGAGGGGCAGCCCAAGCAGTGCACGATAGGAAAGGAAGCAACAGGAGCTAAGCCTCCATCGATGAGCATGTCTGAAGTAAAAACAACAGAGCTAATTATAGGTGGGAGGCAGGGGTGGGTGGGCCTATCACGTGCGCAATGGCTAAATTGATCAATGATGCATAAAGGTGCTGTCTCTTCAATGGTGGTTTTTACACTATTGATGATGTTAGCAGAAGTTAATGAAAGCTAAGTGAAGAATATATTTTAAGTTCTGGAGATCGTGATATCTGTCTTTTGTTTTATAACTATACCTGGAACTTGCATTTTTAGGATAATTCAATACACAGACACACACACATTCACACACTCACAGAGTATATATGAATGAATGAATGAAAAAGAAAATAAACTCTCTCTCCACATTCCTCTTGATTTTTCCGTTTTGATATATCATCTGGAAATAGTTTTTACTCTGTATGTGTGTGTATGTGTGGAAGCTAGGAAAATCCTATTATATGATCAACTTTTGTTTGTGTCTATCCTGTAAATGTTTAAACATATTGCTTAAGAGAGTTCTGCAATCATGCAAAATATGAAATATGGAGAATTAGAGTTATATCTCTTTACCATGAACTAGACTATAGATTTTTCTTTGTGTCAAGTATTATTATCCTCTCGTTTCAGTGATGCGGCTCACAGGGTACATCCTTTAGCTGGCCAAGGTGTAAATATGGGTTTTGGTGATATTTCATGCTTGACAAATTATCTAAGTGCTGCAGCATTCAAAGGAAAAGATCTAGGTAAGTATATAACACAATGAAGCAATTTAAGCCTTTGTCATTAACATCCAGTGTGCCAATGGTCATCTATCTTGGAGTTAACGTGGGTTTATTTTTGATTAATTATTTTAATTAAAAACAAGGATACAGACATGTTGCAAAGCCAAATGCTTCTAGCTTAATTTTTGGGGGGTCGTGAGCTGTTTGGATCCAGGCTGCAGAAGTGGCAAGGGTGCCCGCCGCTCGTGCAAATGGACAGCTGCACACATGCACACTTAATATCTTCCCCCCTCCACAAAGCTGGGAAGGTTGGGGAATTCTGATGTAGGCCATGTAATCTACCACATGAAGTGAAACTATACTCTGACGTTTTATCAGATTGAGTAATTTTGTAGCCTGACACCAATCCTCCCTAACTTCCTTGGGATAATCAGTTTACTAATTAACTAATTTCAGAATAAACTTTGTAGGTTCTTTAAGTCATCTACTACAATATGAAGGAGAACGACAGAGGCACAATCTTTCTCTTCTGGCAGCAACTGATTTATTAAGCAGGCTTTACTCCACAAGTATGGCGCCTTTCGTGCTGATGAGGACGTGGGGATTGCAAATAACCAACGCTGTACCTCCAGTTAAAGTAAGCTTTCTTTTTTTAAAGTAGGTAACTGAATGTGATAATTCATTTAAAGAAGAAGCATAATGGAAAGGGGCATGTTTGTAGCTAGACAATAGCACTCCTGAACATTTATCTCCTTTCCACATGTGGTATTGATTTGATTCCCATGATGGGCTACTCAGAATAAACTAGTAGCTCTCAGCTGGATGGTGGTTCAGAATCTTCTATAACTCTGCTATCATCTTGTAGTCAACTGGTCACTGTAGCCCAGATCTTGCAATCCTTAAATTTAACTAACTAGTACTATATTTCTATCAGCCTTCTCCAACCTGGTACTTTACAGGTGTATTTAATTTAAGTTCCTAAGATACCAATAAGTTTCCATAAATGGAAAGAGGAACTTTGATTTATCTATAATTTTATGTGTAAGAACATATATCACCTATGTATGGTTCATATAGTTATTTTCTGTTTTGTAGACCACAAATTTTGCAAATATTTAGTTAATTTAATTATTAATTTTGCTAATAAAACAAATTGCTGTTGCCTTGATTAAGGTATGAAGATTTCTATCAAGGACTCATGTAATTGATCTGACTTAAACTACACACCAAGAAAGTGGTTAAGAGACTATTATGTGCAATGTAGAACACACAGTACTGTTCTTTTTAATCACCAATAAGAAAACTATGCTAGGGGTCTTCTGTAGATATCTGTGGAAAGGATCTCTGATGGCACTCTACCATCTATATGATTTATTAGGGCTCTTCAAAAAAAATTCACAGGATCCTGGATAGTTCCTCAACAGACCTACAACTATACTACTTCTGTTGTATTTTATTTTCATTCATTGGTATCCCTGGGAGGGAAGACTTAGTAAGAAATTAGAAAAAGGAGGTTATCACCTAATCTAGTTGTAATAAACTTTTACGGCATAGGAAAGTAACAAGGATTTTGGTATGGATTTTCCTTTCCCCTTAAGAAACCCTCATTGTTATGAATAATGGTAGAAGTAATAGAATACTAAGATGTCTGTTTTTCCCTCATCCTTTAGGAGCAGATCATGGCATTTGCCAGTAAGTGACAACCTTATGAATCCAGAGGTACATGCTTACTCATGATAGCTGGATATCTATTTATATAGAGAATTAAGGAGATGTATAAGATTGTTAGACTAACTTATTCACCCTGAGGTTGCGGTTTCTTCCAGTGAATGTTTCCAGTGATTATTTGGCTTTCTTTTAGATTTCCAAAAACTATTCAATAGCATTCAATTTTTTAAACTATAAAAATTGGCCTAGCAAAGGACTACTGGTGGAAAAAAGTTTATGATCATAACAACGAACAATTAAAGGTTCCAGTATTGAACAAAGTACAACCTGCTTCTCAGCTCTTCAGTTTGTCCTCTTATTGTCTTGGAGGGAACAACATAGATGAAGTAGTTGTTGCTTGCTGATTATAACCTTAAGAAGTAGAGTAGCTGAGTGAATATCAGTTACAGACTATCAAAGAACATTGTTGAAATAGTTTTATTATTAAAACAAACATTCAAATGTGTCCTAGCATTTTGTGTAACAAACAGCTAGGTTTGAGAATATCCATGTATTAGAGCACCAAGTAACAAGAATATGACTAAATGAATAGTGATATTTATACTGTCCTCTGAACAAATAATTTCAGAATAAAATCTGTGTTTCTGAAAAAAAATCTAAAATTTATTTCACAGTTACATACAGTGCTGCATTTATAGGCATGTATTAGGAAGGAACCTAATCCATTTACACTTTAGCTTAATTTTATCTACTTAGATATAAATTACTTGTTAAGCAACTGCTCCAATGCTAATAATATTTATACACCTAATATCTGCCTTTGCTTTAAAAAGTAATTAATTTAGTCCTCTGTTAGGTGTTTGTTTCATAACTTCCTCCATGAATTTATACAGTTGTATCTTTTTAAACAAGGCCATTGCAGATTCTTTGCAGATAATTACATTTGTAAACAATCTCAATACATTAGGAAAAACATAGGCATTAATACCAAACTAGTAAAGGGATCATCAGAGGAAAAAAACCTTAGCATCATGCCTCATTCACCGAGACAAGTTCCTGATTAGTACTCCAAGTTTATTTAAATTAGTGTCATTTCGGAGGAAATGTACACAGAATTGACACTTCTAATATTGAGTAAGAGCACTTGGCTAAAAATGTAGGTATATCTTATTACCACATTTTAACATTTGTGCTGAAGAGGCTTTTTTAGAAAAAAAATGTATACTATATAGAAATATGTGCAAAATATTAAGATGGCTCACTTAGTACATAGTTCAGGAAATTATTTTAGCATTTGAAGAAATTTTCTGATCCAGTTAAGTGCTTTGCAACAAGTAATGTACCAGAATGTAATTGCCGGAATCTAACTGCCTCTTGTCTCCAAACCAATATATATATTGGGGGGATGTGGTAGTAAAAAAAAAAAAAGGCTTTTATTTTCATAGAACTCTTTAAAAAGAGGCTATCCAGGGCTTGCATTAAGTTATTCTATAAGAGTTGACTGAGGAGGAAATTATAATTATTTAACCCAAGGAAACCGCATTGTCTAACATAAAAAAGAACAGTTACAGAGGACTTTGCTCTTCAAATTTAGAAAAATAAACCTGAAACAATTCCTTGTGGGATTCATAAAATCTTTTTGCTAATACTCCTCAACAACTAATATATATATATATAATTGAATAAAATAACATCTTTATTCATGTTTAAAGAACTAGCTAACCCTAGAAGCATAACTACTTGGTTTCAAACAACTTATGGGAAAGATAAATAATACACTTCGGTTTTGCTGTTTAAAAAAAAAAAATCAGACTAAGCTGCTTCTTTGATGTGAACATTCAGAATTTCATAGATAAAAGAGCTCGTGGAACAAGTTCAACATTGGATGTGCTGGTACCAAATATGCATTCATGACTTGACAGCAATGATGCCTAATCTGTTTCAAAGTTCTTTGGCATCAGATAGGTAGTTAGGTCTTACCACTGTAGAAGGATTTCTGTTGAACTGCAGTTCTTGTAAGTAAAACTTCTACTTTGGTCTGTAATCTTATTATGAATGATCAGAATGGCTCTGGCAAGAAATGCAAATCTTCTGTTTTCCTAGTAGGAGAGTCCTAGAGACTGTAGAAGGTGAAAGGTAGCCCCCAAAGCCCAGCTTGTCTCTATGTTATTGACTTTCTTTGCCAGCTGAAAAGGAAAAATAAGATATCTGATTCAGTTGATTGTACAGGCATTTTTTAGATTGAATACATTTTTAAAAATAAGAATCTACATGGATCTGACAGAGATAGTTATCATAATTACAAAGCAGCCACTATACCAATATTTTTCAATATTTGGCGGTACCCTAGATCAGAGTTGCCCAACTTTTCCTATTTTGTGGACTGGCGGGGAGGGGTGGGGGATGCTTTCATGTGAGTGGGGGCAAGCGCATACATGATCCATTTGCAGACGCGATGGGCCCACCTGACTCTCATGTGAATGGAGCGCACATACACACGGTCACCCAGTGCTCAAGCAAGTAGGGATGTGCATGCTTATTCACCCACCATTTCCATGGTCCGGTTCCAAAAGGCTCAAGTCCCAGTACAACTACTACCCTGTACATATGTAAACTACTGTACATCTACTATCAAACCAATCGGATGCATAGGTTCCCATATGAAGTACATAGGGCCCTTGTAGAAAAACATTGAAGCTGAAGTGGCCCTGATTAGCAAACAGGAAGATCTGATCAAGAACTTGAGGCCAAGAACCTGAATCAAATGGTTTCTATTCACTAAACATATCTCAGAGATAGCATGGATAGCTGCTGACCTAGTAGGAAGGGATACATACTAAGGTCACATGGATGGGTTTATCTAAAATATAATTTCCACTGTGTCTCTCTTTGTCTTGCTGTTGCAATGTAGTTAGTTCTCAACTTATAACCATTTGTTCAGCAACCATTCAAAGTTACAACAACACTGAAAAAAGTGACTGATGACTGGTCCTTGCACAATTGTATCCCCACAATCATGTGATTCAAATTTGAACCCTTGGCAACTGCCATGTATTTATGATGGTCACAGCATCTTGGGGTCAACCGATTACCATTTGCAACCTTCCAGCCAGCGTCTGACAAGGAAAGTCAATGAAGTGGATTCACTTAATGACTGCATGATTCACTTAATAGTTTCAGTGATTTGCTTAACAATTATGGAAAAGTTTTTAAAATTGGGTATGACTCATTTAACAACTGCCTTGCTTAGCAATGGAAATTCTGGCCCCAGTTGTGGTCATAAGTAGAAGGTTACTTGTAGTGGATGAAAGGTATATAAGTCCTGGTTATGGTTTTGCTTATAGCCGCCCAACAAAGTATTAAAACTTTGTTGGGGGTCCAGTATATACCAGAGGTGGGTTCCTAACGGTTCGGATCGGTTCGCTAGAACCAGTAGTGGGAATTTCCAACCGCTCATCAAATCGGCAGTGATGGCTGGCTGGACACGCCCCCAAACTGGTCCTCCAGCTGAAAATGGGCCAAAAAACAAGCCTCTGCACATGTGCAAAGCTTTCTGTGCATGCACAGAGGGTTTCCATCAGGAAGTGATGAGCATGCGTGCATGTGCACTTCCAACACGACTCTGAACTGGTAGAGAAGGTAAGTAGAACCCACCCTTGGTATATACTGTACTGTTGCTTGTATGCATGCAAATAAAATTATGTTGCATCTTCAGAGTGACTTGGTTGCTTCAGGTTTTGATCACAATATTATTCAGAAATACAAAAGTTACAGAGAACAAGTGGCACAACGTTAGAAAAAATACTAATAAATTATTTGCAAATGATCCTGTAACTGAAGTAAAAAAGGGGTAAAGGTTTCCCTTATTAGTCATGTCCAACTTTAGAGAGTGGTAATTATCTCCAATTCACAACCGAAGAGCCAGCGTTATCCAAAGACGCTTCTGTGATGATATGGCCAGCATAACTATACCCCGAAGGTGCACGGAATGCTGTTAGCTTCCCACCAAAATGGTACCTATTTACATGCTTTTGAACTGCTAGGTTGGCAGGAGATGGGGCAAGTAATGGGAGCTCACTCTGTCATGTGGTACTTAGATCTCAAACTCCCAACCTTCCTGCTTACAAGCCCTTACACAGCATCTTAACCACTTGGCCATAAATATTATTTGCAAATGATTCTGTAACTGAAGGAGCAGTCCTCAATGCCACATAGTAGGAAATGGGAGTAGATGTTATAGCATCATGTCTTTATAGATTTCCTACTGGTATCTAGATTACAGATGCTAGTGTAGACTGGGATTAGATGAGTCTACTGATCATCATGGCAATTCTACATTCCCAAGTCCTATCATTTCTAAAAAATCACTGTGGGGATTTTTTTAGAAATGATAACCTAAATGGAGAGAATTAGGTTGAAAAAAAACTGAATTACAGTACCTTTATTACATTTGAAATTCCTAACTGTAGGTTAAATCTGTTCTGAATGAGAACTCAAAAAAGCTTCTCTGCCGAATAGATGGGATTATACATTTATTTTTGTGACATTCAAATACATTTGAATTGAATTATCTACTGAATGATCAAGGTGACTGATGACTGATCACTATTAAGATTTTCATAAAATAAAACTGCCCTGACTTAAGGATAAAGTTTATATTCTAGCAGAGTGAAAGTGATACAAAAACATGATAACTTCTGTTTATTTTGAAAAATAGTCCAACAATCATATTGCAATCAATGTTGCTAAAATAAATACATTCTCCATAACTTCATGGGGTGAAATACTAGGTTGGATCCTGCAATTTTTACTTGCCTGTAAAACTGTGCTGTCTCCAAATCCAAAGCCTTCTTTTAATAAAGCTGTAATGTAACTGAGATCCATACATAAAAAGGGGCTGGCAGTGCTATAGTTATCCAGATGATCACAAACTAAATGAAAACAATGAGGAGAATATTCAATAAAATTAGAATTAGCTGCTGAAAAATAAACATACATAACCATTAGTACCACAGAAACTCTTGCTTAATACTGATTTACTGCTAATCATGGCTGAAGGATCTGGAATGGGCTATGGTTTTGACTGCTTGTTTTTCCTATGTCTTCTAATCATGTGGAGGAATAGATTTTAAATGTTGGGCTGGAGCAACTCAGGAAGTGTTCAAATGTACTAATGAATGTGGCTAGAGTTATGTAACCGTAGGATGTTTCTAATTCCTTAGTCTTACTTGATGACATATTACTGCCTATTTAAACTATATACAGTAGATCATTTACTCTTCACTTAACATAAGTGTGTAAACACGCTATACATAATACATACCAAGATGAAATGTGACCCCATAAGATGGCAAATATTGTTGCATTTATGATACCTATCAATTGGTTTTCTTTCAAGGATTTATTTTATTCAGTGAGATCATTAACCTGTCTTATCTCTTATGAATAATTATATTACTGTTTTAAGTTTAAGCATACTAAACATGACAGTTAAGTGATTAAAATCTGTAAACACAAGATAGCCAAATAAAAACAAAAAATTGAGCTATTTCAAATTGGTAGTAAACTAACCAGAAGGAATCTAGATAAAATCAAACTAATTTTACCTTGTTTTGCTTTTCTTTCAAAGTCTCTCACATATAAAACACCACCCTTCTCATAATCTGAAATGACGAAAGGTTAAAGTTATCATCTGACTGTGAAGAACATACTGTAAAAATCATAGCTGTGACATAATGAAATCTGCATTTCAAATTGTACAGTATTTTCAGATCAGTTAAAATTTGAATAATGATTTTTAAAAAATTACAAGGTTTTTGAATCACAACTGCAAAATGACACATTTCTTGCATAGTTCTCTTTCACATTAAATTTAAATATGATTATTCCCCTTTAAGGTATAGTTTTTTTAAAATGTTATATTAAAATTTGGAAATGATGCAGTCTTATGGCCTTGGTTGTCTATTTTTCTTTAGCAGAGTGGGCACCACTTTGCGCCCCCAGGACTGTCCATTCTCCATAAGTCTCTTACACACAGAGAGCAGTAAGATTTATTTCTGCCTGGAGCTTTAAGCATGTAATTCCTTATAGTTTCCTTTTAAAGGAATAAGTCTCTTGGTTGGGGGGAAAAAGCCTACTTCTCCACTTTTCCCTCTCAATGCAGCTGCTATTGATGTCCCAATGTAGCATTGCTCCACTCCTAATCACTATCTTCTCTTCCCTCAGCTATTGCCCTCATAGCCAAGGATGTCACTTGCAGCCCTGCTCTTTTGACATCTATGAGATTAGCGAATGTAATGGCTGTTTCTAAAGGGCTCTTATTTTTCAAAACATACATTTGCTACCATTTAGGAAAATTTAAATGATTTATCTATTTTACATTGATTAATGTCAACCTTGCTTCTAGCTGATATTTTATCTGCTATTGCCTTACTTGTTTATAAGATTCATATGTTAGTTATTTATTTGTATGATTTTATTATTTATTAATAACATTTATATGGCCATCCAACTCACAGTAACACTGGAGTAATCCCCACTGAGATTTTATCTTGAGATTAAGCTAAAAAATAAATACATTGCTTCTGCAGGTTATAGGGTTAACTTCCAAAATTTTCAAACATTTCCTATTCACCTATAAGGTCAGTGTCCACCGCCCGATCATAATAATAGGAAAAGGCATAAAAGGAACTTCTCTGAATCTCATCTGGTTGATGCAATTTTCCTTGTACAACCTTCAATACTTCAGAATAACATGGTTCAAATCCAGTTTCACCTATCAGAATAAAGACATTAGTATAAACATGACATGAATCATAAACTCCAGTTCTTCCTACAGTCTTCACATAGCCTCATTCTTTTTTTCTTTTTTTCATGAATATACCCACAATTTACTTCATTAAAAAAAAAACTTTCCTAGAAAGCAGTATCTTTTTAAATTACCTTCTGTGTTGCCACCATACTGGTATTTTATTCCACCAAAATGCCATTCTGCTTCCAGCTGTTTTGGCAGACAAGAACTTCTGAATGTCTGTCCAAGTGCTTCAAGAGAGAATATGGAAGAGGAAAATTTATTTATAAACACACCCATACATATACACATGCACACATTTGTTTCATTTGGTTTTAATTGAAAAAATATGAACCTGGGGGGGGGGGGAGTGGAAGTGAAGACTTTACTTATTTTCCTATGGATGATGCTTTATTCACTAGACCAGTGGTTTTTGGACTGTTGAAGAGAGGGGAATAATTTGGGCACATCTTGGGGGTAATGCAGCAATTTGTAAGTATTTGTGAGTCAAGGATCCAATTCAGGAGTGTTGCTGGGTGGAAGAGCAGGCTGCTTGGAATACCTGCCTCCTTTCTTTCCCATTTAAGCTTCTCTCCAGCAACAGCACGACAGAGTTACCAATAAAGTAAAAAATCCTGACACTGCCATGAGAGGAGACACATGTTTTGGAGCTCTGCATCCACCAGCAAACTGAATAGAGCGGCCAAAAGAGAAGAGTTTTCCTTTCCATCTGAAGGAGAGCATGGTCCAGAAGGCAAGAAATATAGAGGCCCAATAAGACAAAGCATAATGTAAAAAAGGTGCATTGGAGTTCTAATGTTGGCCATTAAAACAAAAAGAAGAAATCTCAGAGAGAAAGGACAAGAGAGAACAAATTTAAGAAAGAAATATCGAAGCAAACTCTATAATGGTATAGAGTATAGGTAATTTTAATAGAGTAATAGGTAATAGTACTATAGTACATTGAATAGTAATAGTTATAGTAATTGTCATTGTCATAGTAATACAGAGAAAGAATAGAACAATCTAGGAAGCACATATAATTTTTGATGGTTTTTTTTTTTTACAGAATAAAACATTTCTTCAACACTTAGAGAGGGATTTAAAGAAATCACTTGTCCGGGGTTCATTGCTTTTGTATCTCTCTTGAGTCTGGGTCAATCTATTCCAAACCTCTACTTTCTTCCTCATACAAAAATATTATATTGGGGATATGTGTGTTCAATATTCGTAGCAATTTATTTCTAATAAGAATAGAGCAAGCATCAGCCACCAGCCAAAAATATCTGAATTGCTGGGCTGCTGCAAGATACTCTTAATATGCACATAGAATAATTTTTTGTCAGAATGTACCTTCTAAATTCAAAGCTCCTAATGTTGCCAACCGAGCAGCTTTCAGCCCAAGTCCCAAGTAGCTATAAGGGAGGATAAGGAACAATTAATAAGGCAATGTATTAACATTTTACAAATTTAGATATAAATTACATTATGCTAAATAACTTTCTTGTTGCTTTTGAAGACCTCACTGGGAAAATAAAAAGCATATGGCTCTTTTACAATAATGCACAAATTAGTGTGTATAATTTGAAAAAGAAGATAATTTATCTAAATGATTAAGACTATATTTCAGACACAAAGCAATAATATCTATAGAATTAATCATTTGCGTTTATTTTCTCACTTACCTGTGTGTGTATAGCTTATAAGTGCTGTTGAACATTTGAAATGAGGTAAGAAAGTCCACTGGTGTTTCTGTTAAGGTTTCCTAAAAATTATGAGAATGAAAAGTAATCCATTCAGGAATTGTTATTTCACACCATTTTCTAATATATACCAACCAAGCATTACTGGATGAACGATACCTTTCAACATCAGTAAAATTGATTTCAATAAATTCTTTAGTATTGCAAAAATTGTGCTTTTACATAATTTGTATAATTCCCTGACATTATCTACTACACAATGAATACAGATTGCGGATTTGTAGATCCTGAATTTCATGTGCTTATCAGAAAGTGTCTATCAAGGAATGCTTTAACTAATACTAATATTATTTTATCCATTCTCTATAGCCAGTAATAAGCAAAGTTGTAATCTCTGTCTTTTTTAAATTTCTAGGCAAAAATATTTTTATTGATCTAAATTTCCAAATTGAAGTTTAACATATCCTTCAGAGATATATTGACAAGAACACATTGTGTCAAAAATAAATTTTTTTCTTCATTTATTATCTCCCTGACTTCCTAACTATTATTCCAATTTATATAGTAACCTCTGTGTGTGTGTGTGTGTGTGTTTATATGTCTATGCGTATGTGTGTGTGTCTCTGGGCTTACAAACAAATAAATTATATAAAACAAATATCATTTGAATTTAAAACATGTTTATTATGGTGGTGTTTGTACTATTTATACTAATACAAAACATATTAAAACCACCATAAACATTTATCAAATTCACAGCTGAAATAATCACATGTACCAATAACATTCAATACAATGACAGTATCAGTCCTATCACTCTCAGTTCCCATGCCTGCTGACAGAACCATGTTTTCAGGATGTTTCAAAAAGCCAGCAGGTTTGGGGCCAATCTGATCTTTTCTCCTTGGTTCTGCCAGATGATACTTCTGGCTAATGAGACCTGCAAGATCCCTTCTATCAAATCTGATGTGATTGTTATATATGATTGGGGAGAGGTTAACCCTCAGTCACCAAAGAATCCACCTTTCCACCATAACAACTACAACAAATAGAAAGGCCAAAATGGCAGCAGAACTCCCATGATCAAAGCCAGGGCCATTTTTCTAGATGTGTATACAGCTGTTGTAAAAGAGGTAAGACTTTGGCCACCATCTTTGAATCTCTTTGCAGGTACCTCAGGCAAAAAAAGCTTGGCTATTGATTAGGTATCTTTCTAATTAAATATGGGAATAGGAATATAGTGTTTTTTTTATATTAGTAAATCCTGAGAGGAAGGACCAGATATTTTTTGATCTCTAAATTATTTTTTATGTCATGATTAATACAAATTTAAATGCATATTCACTGTTTTGTGCAGTTGTTTACAGATTCAATATATGAGGACAGTGAATGTAGTAGAACAGTTTGGATACCCTTACAGTTAGGACGTTGTAATATCACTTTGGGTAAAAACAATAGTTTCCAAATATTTCCTGCAGCCAAATAAGAGTTCTTTTAATTCTGCTTTTGGATTTCTTTTCCATTCTACCTTGGAGAAATCGTTTAGTTAAGAAATATTGCATCTCTGAGATCTCCTGAAAGATTTTCAAGATATTTTATTCTGATAATTGAAAGGCCGATCAAAATCCTAAGTGTTAATATTGTGGAATATTAATTTTTAAGATACGTTGCTACCTAGCCAATTTCATTCTTCTGTTCACTTGCATAACGTTTCATGTGGCACTGGTGCCACACAAACCCACAAAGTAATAGAGGCATCTATGTGTTTAGCGCTGGCAAGGTGTTATTTTCTTCAAACGCTTCATTCTTTTTTCTCAAAATAGATCTCCAAATGGGGTTATGATCAAATAATTGAAATGTTGTTTCACTAGTCCAAAGAAACCTATTGTAGGATGTTTCAAGTTACCTTGATATGGTCTAGACCAGGGATCTGCAACCTTAAACACTCAAACAGCCATTTGGACCCATTTCCCACAGAAAAAACACCGGGAGCCACAAAACCTGGGTGAGCATGGCCAACTGAACATCACTCACTCCCACCTGGTCAGATGACTCCCCCTAGCCATGCCTACCCTGCCAGACATTAGGGCAGACAACTGGTTATTAAAAATCACTGGGATCCACAAGACCCTATTGACATCTCTCTCTTTCTCAATCCCCCCTCTCTGTATCTCTCTCTCTCTCCCTATCTCCCCCCCTTTGTACATCTTCTCCCTGTGTCTCTCTATGTCTCTTCCCCCCCCTCTCTGTATGTCTCCCCCCTCTGATTCTGATACGAGGTGTTGAACAGGCCACAAGGCACTTTTTCACTGCCTTGCACAGCACAATGGAGGAGATGGGGTCCTCTCCTCCTCCTGGAGCCCATTATGACATGGACCCAAAATGCGACCCTGCCCCACTCGCCCCTAGCAACAAGATGCAGCTTACAGCTCTAAGCCCAAAGCAGTGGGAGGCAAAGGCTTCCTTGAGCACAAATGTGGCACAAAGGCAAATATAGGGCCGCTTCGCTCCTGCACTAAGGTTCCGGCTATCACCTTGCCGTGTCCCCTCTGCCGCTGAGCAGCTCTTCGGCTGAGTGTGGCGAGCACAAGCTCGAGCCCAAAGCAGCAGGAAGCAAAGGCTGCCTTGAGCACAAATGTGGCGTGAAGACAAGTACAGGGCCACTTCACTCCTGCACTAAGGCTCAGCGACCCTCCTCCTCCCCTTGCAACCCCCTGGCCAGCTGTGGTAAGGTTGGGAGTGCATACGAGCGGGAAGACCCTCCTCAAGTGACTGGCCAGGCTCGGCAAAAGCACAGAAAAGGCGCACGCATGGTGGGCAGGTGCTCGCTTGAGGAAGGTCTTCCTGCTCGTGCGCACCCTCCCGGCCCCATCACAGCCGGCTAGGGGGTCACGAGGGAGGGGGAGGAGGGTCACCCGAAGGGAAGCCTCCACCGCAGCTTGCACTCATTCCTCAGCCAGCCCAGATTTGCAAAAAGTTGCCAAGAAAAAAGAAAAGGAGTAGAAAAGAGCTTACCAGCTTTCCGAGAGAGATAGAGATAGATACACACACACACACACACACACACACACAGCTTCCATTGAA
>JANHFT010003170.1:20399-48652 GCA_032467955.1 Pseudoxenodon macrops | reverse complement strand
TGTTTTGCTATCAGAGGCCTTCAGGAAAGGCCTCTGCAGACAATAAGAGCTCTGGATTGATGTGTGCAGGGCCCCTGGCCTCCGTTTCACTGTCATAGGCCTTTCCTGAAGGCCTCTGATGGCAAAACGGAGGCTGGGGGTGATGCGCACGAGTGGTGGCAAGCAGCCGCAGCGGAAGTGGGCCAGCAGCAGCCACACAGGCACCTGGTGGGCAGGGCTGTCAATGCCGCCGCCACGAGGTGAGACAGTGGAAGACATCCCCTGAAAATAAGTCCTGGTGCCTCTTTTAGTGGCAAAAAAAAAGTAAGACTGGGTCTTATTTTTAGAGAAATACGGTATGTCCTTAAATGTATCACTTCATTTTGAATTTATTTTTTGTATTGTGAAACATTAAATAAAGGAGCTAAAATCCTCATGCTGATATAATTTCTTCTGTAATGAAATGAAATATGTGAAAGACACTTCTTTTGGGCTTGGACTCAAAAACTAATCCCCACTGTTGGGGATCCTCCAGAGCAGGGAGATAAATAAAGTTCCATTGTGCAGGCAGACTTTCCATTTACAAGTTACCATATTTGAATTAGCTCAGAAAATTTGATACCAGTTGCTGGATCATTTTGCTCTTATTCAGGCAGTTGGATAATGCTGGACGAGCAGTTTTTACAGAGAATGTTCGTCTTCAAGAGGCTCTTAGTTATCACATGAAGGAGACAGAAGAGTTACAAAATATCAAGGAAAAATTGGAGGAGAGCAATGCCTTTCACTTGCAGGAAAAGGTTTTTATTCTTTTTTTATTGTTTGGTAAATAATATCTAAATCATATTTCAGAAAGTAATAGTTATTATATTAGCAATACAGTTTTTCTAAACAGACACTGAAGAATTTATAATTTGGCATATCTTGGGAAGCTAAAAGTTTTATGTAAATGGATTGGCAATTTTTGAGAGAGCTTCTCTTAGCCACTTATTGAAAACCGTGTGTGTGTGTGTGTTTGTTTATGTTAAGATTTGGAAATTAATATGGCATTACTTACAATACTTAATAAGGTAGCTTCAAAATAAGTTTAGATAAAGCTTTTGTTATTTTTTTATTATCTTTTTTATTTTTTAAAAATGTTAATTTTGCACTTTGTTACAGTAACAACTATATAACTCTGTGGTGCTCACAAATAGGAGATGGAGACATAATGCTTCCTATGACTGTTCCCTGAAACTAGTATTCTGTACAGCTGGCACAGCGGTGACACAGCTTTAAATCCATCTTCAGCCATGCAAGTGACTATGAGCCAATCACTGTTTCAGCTCCATATAGCGTTAAGAAAAATTAAAAAGAAAGAAAAATAAGACAGTGTACACTGCCTTAAGTTCCTAAAAGAAATACAAGATACACAATAAATCTTTAAAATAAATAGCCCAGGATAGGCTCATATTCCATGAATTTATCCATTCAAATTAGTGGCTATCACTGTGTCTTGTGGTAATTAATTTACCTGGATAATTACTATATGTAAAGATTTGAAAATACTGTTGAGATCATCTAATCCAAGTCCTTCCAGTGCAGGAATCTACTACTATAGGATCCCTGAAAAATGACTATAAAATCTCTGTACTTGTTCCAATGTTGAACAGTTCTCAACCATTAGGGTACTATTTGTGATAATATAATCTGAATCTGCTTCTTTTGTATTGTAAACCTGTTGTTTCTTGTCTTGTTTTCTGGAATTTAAGTTTACCTCACCATCAGATACTTCAGGATAACTTTCATGTTTCCAAGTCAAGTTTTTCTTCCAGATGCCTTATCATCTTGTTGGTTTCCCCTAGACACACTCCAGGTTGTCAGTGTCCTTCATAAAATAGCTTTCCTTCCTGCATGCAACGTTTTATGTATAGTGTGACCAATGTGGAATGGAGAATAGCAATGACGTCTCAGAATGTGGAGACCATAATGAGATTATGTAGATTATGTATAACAAATAATATCTTAATATCATTCTTTTGACTTTTTTCCATCCAAATGAAAGATGCAATTTACAGAATTGCATCTTGTAAGTAGAACTTGCATTTGATATATAGCAATTGCTAATTTTTAAAAATGGGTTAATAGCTTTTTATACAAGAAATCTGTTTACTTGTTTACTAAAGAATCCAAGGACACAACTCTATTCCATAACTTTTGTCAAACAAGACCCAATTTCTGTCCTGATTTCTGTCTATTATTGCATCTTGTCAAGGTCCTCTTGAAGCTTGTTACTAAGGAATATTTGTCTAGTAAAGCGATTACAATATCCTTCTCTCTCCTCATGTCTTCTACAACTTTAATAATCATATTAACCTTTTATCCGAGCAATTTCTAATTACGGTATGTTGAGTGGTACAAACCCTGGAATGTAATGTATCACTTAATACTTCTATCTGGCTCAGAACTGCTGACAAAAACTGTTCATCCAGATTTATCCATCCCACATTTTGATATCTATTCAATTAGAATTTCATGGACTATATTGTTCAGCTAAAAAACAAGGAATATAATACCGATAGCATTTTTGTGGTGGATTCAACTGATCACTCTATCAAAAAAGAGTATCAAGTTGGTTTGGCATCATTTATGCTTGCTGCTCTACTAAACCATGCATTCTTTTTCTAAATGTTCATAAAATGTAACCAGACAATTTTTTCCAAGCTGTTGCCCAGTATCAACATCAAGTTAACCAATATCTAATAACATAGGTTCTCTTTTCCCCCCCTTTCCCCCTTTTTTGATGATATAAAGAATGTTTGCTTCTCCCCAATCATCTGGCACTATGACTGTCCTTTGTGATATCTCATAGATCATGGAAAGACCCTCAAGATAAATCTTCAAAACTCTCAGATGTCATTGATCTGAACTTTTGAGTCTGAAACTCATTCATGATAACCAAGTGTTTCGAAACTCCTTTCACTTACTTTGGTTATGAGTCCATTTTTCCAGTTGTTTTGCTTAGGCTCATTGGAACAAAGTTTCCCTTTGGAAAGAATACAGAAACAACAGAAGCTCTTGTAGGGCTAAAGGGGATCTTAGAGGTCTTCTCGTTGAATCCCCTATCCAAGACAGGAATCCTCATAACTCATAGAAATAGTTGTCCAATTGTTTTCTCAAAAACATCCTGAGATGAAGCACCCACAACTCTGGGAGGCAAGCTGTTACATTCTTAACAGTTGTTATTGTCAACAAATTCTTCCTTATTTCTACCTTCTATCTTCCCCAATGAACTTCCATCCATTGCTTCTTGTCTTATCCTCAGCACTACGGAGAATGAATTAATGTTCTCTTGCAGTGGCAACTCTTCAAGTATTGGAAAACTGCTATCATAAGTACCGGTATATCATATGTATCTCATAAGCATATCATATCATATATCATATCATATTATGGTATATGAGCCAATATATTCTAGTAATTAAGACACCAGCCAGGAGACCAAAGGTTATAGTTTGATCAGAAAATTTATGTTTTAGAATAGAATAGAATAGAATAGAATAGAATAGAATAGAATAGAATAGAATAGAATAACAGAGTTGGAAGGGACCTTGGAGGTCTTTTAGTTCAACTCCTTGCTTAGGCAGGAGATCTTGCTAAGATTTCTCTAGGCTTGTTGAAATAGGCTGTCATGAAATCTACCTCTAATTTCCATTATGTGCCATGTGAAATATTTTATCTATTTCAAATTTCCTTCCAATCAACTCCATTAATTGATACCACTTCAGAAAGTGGTATAAACTCCCAGTTTGAGAAAACTGACAATTTTTTCCATGGCATGTATGATTTTATACATCTCAAATATATTCCATCTCAGTCATCATTTTTCCAAGTACTTTGACATTTATTTCAGTTAAAAAATCACTCTTTTAATTATGGTTTGGTTAGCAGGGAAGCTACCTTCATGACCAATTCTTATTTGCCATTTTGACAATTAAAAAAAATCTATTAATATTTACCAATACTTTTCTGTATACCTTGTCCCTTGTTTTTTAAGGAAACCAAAGACCTTTTGATTAAGGAGAAGATTCTACAAATTACTCAGCAGAAAGCACTAATCCAGGAGCTTCAAAACAAGGTTAAAAAACTAGAAGAAGCAGTTAATTATATGGCTGGAGAATTTAAAATAGAAATAAAAAAAACAGAAGAGAAGGCTTTGATACAGAACCAAGCAGGTCGGACAGAAATTGAAAAGCTGGAGCAGCTGCTGGAAATGAAAGAAAGAGAAATGAATAGAGTGAAGAAATTAGCCAGGAACATCTTGAATGAAAGGACAGAAGTGGAAAAATTCTTCTTAGATGCTCTGGAGCAAGTCAAACAAGAGATTATAAGCAGCAGGAAGTGTTACAAGCAAGTGGCCCAAGCCGCCTATCAAAGGAAAATGATGGCAGCATTTGCAGGGAAAGAGGAATACCCCAGAATCAGAACATTTAATGACAGTGCACATAGCACAAATAGTGTGCAAATGGACCTTTTGGAAGCAGAGAAATGGTACATGGGGTGGAATTTTGGAAATTTTAGTTTCTGGTCACTTTGGCTATTAGTAATAGAAACCGAAAGGAAGTTCCTTTGGAATAACATAGCTTGATTTGGAATATTTTGAGATAGGAAAAAGAAATACTTCCATGTTCAGTAGTATATGTTATAATGACTAATGCTGAAAAAGCAAAACATAATTGAAAAGAAGAATCCTGAATTAAAAAAAGATGATCCTATTCCTTTAATTTCCATCTATATATAATTTATCATTTCCATTATTTTCATTAGAAAATGATAAAGCTAAGTTTTCTTTACTTCTATAACCTCAAAAGTCAACTCCTTAAAGTATATCATTAGCATTAAAATTCAAACAATATTTTAGACAGGAAGAAGGAACCAGAAAAAACTTTTGTCAGGTGTACTGTCCAACTCAGACTTATGTAGTTTTTCCTCATCGTATTCCACTCTGTGTATAAGGTTATGTGAGCAGATTTGATTTGTAGTGATAGATTTGTGGCTAGTCAATGTAATATGAGGTTTTGATCTCTGGAAATTGAATAAATTCAAATTATACTTTCAGATTTCTGGGTACTCATATAGGAGCCAAAATGAATGCCATTTTTCTATTATGTATTTTTTCTACAATTTTATTGTTTTTAACATGATATAGTGGCAGTTCTGATCCAATGAAATCTCATCAGATTTCAAAGGATGAAATATACTAGTTTTGTTTTGGCTCCGATATCGTGTAAAGTACATTTTTCAATTTTCTCTTAAGAAAAAAATATTGAAAGTGTTTGAAAATCTTGAGTAGGTGAAATTTAAATATGTTTAGTCAAGTGTTTGCTTTTTGCAAATACTTATTTTTTATCCTACAAAATCATGTACTGACAGAATGGGCCTTAAAATTGATCTTTGACTTCTTTTTCTGTATTACCAAGGTTAATTCTTTACATTTGTTTTTAGATAGTACTACTGTCCAAGGATTGCATGATTATGCACTTAAACAGCTTTTTTCAAAAGTTTTAAGATTTTAAATATTAAAAAGGGATAGGCATGCAAAATTCATCACCAATTAAATCTTTATTAAAGATATGTTATCCCAAGTGGAATTCTTCCATTCCATTCATTCCATTCTTGGATCTTTAATAATGTCAAAAAGAATATGATAGTTCTCATTGCTTTAGACAGCAACCATTTGTAGTTAAAACAGTGAAAAAAAGTAACTTTGCGATCAGTTCCCACATTTATGACCTTTGCAGGTCTGTAAAGCAAAGGAAAGCTGAAGAAGACTGTAAGCACTAATTGTAGTTTTACTGCTTTGACTGCTTTGCTTAATGACCAAGATGCCAGTCCCAGATGTAGTCACTAAATGAAGACTATTTATATGGATATACCTCTGTTTGTAGCAAGTGCTACTTGTTTAGGTAATGTCATTGAAGTATTAGATTTTGGGGTGACCTACCTTTTAGATCTGCCATTAATTTATCAATGTCTTTAAAAACATATCTAGAGAAGTCTCTAGAAGTACTGCTTGAAAATGTGTCCATTAAGATTACCCTGCTTTGACTACCCTGCTATCTTGTATCTTGAAAGACATAAGGAAAGAAGTTTAGGTAGAAAAACATGAGAAGGAAAATACTACAAGTCATATTTTGGTAGTTGTTAGCTATAATTTACTTTTAAAAATTCACTGTAACTTAATCTTTCTACATATTTTCTATCTTTTAGGATATAAAGTTGATGTATGAAACTAGCAATATTAATGAAATGCTTAAATAAAATCCATATAGATGTTGATTATCGGTTGGGAATTACTTTTTAGTTGAGCCAACTAGATTGATTTTATCCACTGATTTGCTCTATATAATTTGAAATGCAGGCAGAATACATAGCAACAGAAACTGAAAGCTTTTTATCCAAATATCTGAGCTCTTCCTAACAGTCTGCCTGTATTATCACCCTCTCCAAGTTGAGTAACTTTTGAGGTAGAGGGGATGTATTAGCTTTCACAAGACCTTTTAGGGGACCATATAAATAGATATATGAATAGGGTCATGCCATAAATATTCATATAACTGCAGGATTATACTTATGAGCTGTGATTCATTTTGTGTGTGTGTATAGGACAAATATTCAGAAGGGGAAGGTGGACATTTCTGAACTGACCTGGGAGCAGAAGGAAAGAGTATTGAGGTTACTGTTTGCAAAAATGAATGGCTCAAGACACCGGTAAAGTCCTATTTATTAAATTATCTAGAGTTGTAGAATTTTAAGGATTCATCCAAGTTGTAGTTTATTTCCTAGCTTATTATATGTATGCTAAATTTTAAATATGGAAAATTGCTACTACAAAAAAATGGCTATTTAGTTTAAAATATGACTACTGTTATAGACATATTTCTTATTCACTGCTATTCTAGTGAATGGCTAGAAAATAAGCATCAGAAAAATACATGGTTGCTTGTGAATCAGATGTGTTTATATTTAGAAATCAATGTTTCAAAGTGGAGAGACTATGAGTTATAGATGTAATTTTGAATCATAGCAACCTATATATATAGTACTGAATTAGTGGATCTTATAGACAGTTGTAAAAGAGAAAACCTACGTATTATAATTAATATATGTTACCAACAGTGAGCTTTATAGAGTATCAGTATCATTGAGTGATTGATTCACATTTTGAATTAATCCATGGTTGGTTTAACATTAATTTATTATGTCACAAACAATTGCTAAAGAAGAGTGGGTGGAGCTGTATAACAAGTTAAGTCGGTATATGGTTTCTTTGATCTTAACATCTCTATGAACCCAACTGTGGTAGTAGTTACATGAATAAAAATGAAAGAAGAAAATAATAGAGACAGGGTTACTAATGGAGAGTGTAAGGCTTGTCTTTGTTAATTGCTATGGAATTAACACCAGGAGTCTTAGTTATTTATGAACAATTAATGTTAAGTGATTGATTAAAATTACCACATTTTTCGGAGTATAAGACGCACCTTTTTCCACCTAACAGAGAGTGGAAATGTTGGTGCATCTTATACACTGAATACAGCAATTTTGGTCTCCTGAAGCCCCGCCCCTGCATCCCATTTCTGCGAAAAATGGGCCCGTTTTTCCCAAAAACAGGGTGTGCAGGTTTGGGAGGCTTGCAGAGTGTTTCTGTGGGCTGGGGAAAGGCAAACACTCCCCCGTATTTCTGAAAAACAGGCTGTTTTTTGCAAAAACAGGGTTGTTTTCGCCTTCCCCCAGCCCAAAGAAGCAGTCTGCAGGCTTCCCAACCCCTCTGCAGGCCCGTTTTTGCAAACAATGGGATGCACAGAGGGTTTTGGAGGTCTGCAGACTGCTTCCAAGGGGTGGGGGAAGGCAAAAATCCCGTTTTTGTGAAAAACAGGCGAAAAATGGGCCGTTTTCACAAACACAGGGGCATTTTTGCCTTCCCCCAGCTCTCAGAAACAGTCTGCAGGCCTCCCAAACCCTCTGTACACCCAATTTTTCTCAAAAATGGGTGAAAAACAGGTCCTGTTTTTACAAAAAACAGTGTGCACAGAGGGTTTGGGAGGCCTGCAGAGTGCTCCTGGGGCCGGGGAGGACGAAAACTTTTTTTTCTTATTTACCTCTTTGAAATCTTGGTGCGTCTTATACACTGGTGCGACTTATAGTCCGAAAAATACAGTATATCCTGTATATCACATTGAGGATATGTAGGCTGTTAAAAATATCATGCATTGCCTCAACTTTGCCTGAACTATTTTTATATTTGTAAATTACATATTAATTTTAGAAAATATAGATAAAAAGAAAATTAGCAAATTTAAAAAAATCTGAATCATAAAAGAATCCATGCAAAATATTGCAATTATAGTTTACATATACAATTTTTGGCATGTTGTTGCTCCCCATAACATGTATGTTGGACCAAAAAGATCTGAAGAATTGGCATCAGATTCTTGAAATAAGTGGTTTTAGGTGTTCTTAAAAAATGCTTTCCTGAGGTACTGTACTTCATGGGGATTTCTAAACAGAGATGGATTCTGATTTGTTGAAGACTGAAGCTATGGCCATGCTCCTATACAGTATTAGGACCAGCAGAGCCTTTTCGCAGAATTATAGCAGATTACAAACTTATGTCTTTTTTGTCCAATAACATCTAAATAATTTCAAAATGGAAGTTTTGTATTTCCTGCCAGAAATTAATTTTTATCTCTGTTTCCATGCTATGAAGCATAGCCAATCTGGTGGGAAAATATGGCTCTAAACACAAGATTCAGATTTCAGTACTTCTTTATTATAAGGTTTATAATTCTGCCATTTTTTCAGGTACTTAAGGCAGTATAGCACACTCATTCTTATATCAAGCTTGTGAAATGAGTTATACTAAGAGAAGTGATTGGCTCAAAGCTACCCACCAAGCTTCCATTTGAACATGGATTCATTCCCCTGATCCTAATTCATGCCTTTAACCTTAACTGGAAGTGATTGTTTATCACTGTCGTCTTGATGAAATTTGCATGTCATTTGCATGTCATGTTAACCGAAAGTGTACAGAGAATTATTTATATCAGAGTCTCAATAAATGGATGAATTAGGAATGGATCAGTCAGAAGATTACCGAACTATTGAATAATTAGATAACAACTTAAACTATTACTTGCATTGATCATAGCACATTACAATCTAGAATGAACATAGCTCTTCTAGTAGAGATCAGGGACATTTTTGCTATTTTGTGAGATGGAAAGGAGACACTCTTATCATATTTTTTGCAGATTATAAAACCTTTGATTATTGTTTACTAAATCAGTGATAAAAGTTTCAAACAAAATCTTGAAACTGAAAAAAATACATAAATATTATTTACTTTCACTTCATTCAACTCTTGGAACAAGGGTTATAGTATGCAAATAAAAAGTAATAATTCAGGCGTCATTAACTCACCATTTATTCTGTAATTTCTGTTTCATAGGAAATACAGTCAGGTTTTGGTTCCAATAACACCAACCAATTTTAATTTTGGAGAAACAAAGACATCTGGGTAAGCGATTACATCTATTTATTAATTTTAATTATTAATTTTCTAATACTTTACATACTGAATGAATATTGCTTCCAAGGGATGAGTTTTTTGGTTTTGGTGTGTCTGACTCTGGTTTATTATTTATCTGCAGAGTTGGATATGTGCAAGTAATAACTTTTCGGGGCAGTGTGTATTGTGGATGTTTTTTTCTTCCAACATAAACGTTTATCTAACTAAACATTTTATTACTATTTTAGATAGTACTTGTGTACTTGAGAATGCCCTCTGTGCATATCTGGTGGTTGAATGTGTGTAGTTATTTATTATGATTATTTATATTACAATTTTCAAGATAACTAACATACTTTCTACAAAACATAATATAGACCCTAGGAAAGTATCAAGTATTCAATTTGTTAATGGATATATGGGGAGAAAAGATCAGTGCAGGGCTATTCTGATGTATGTATAGAAACAACCTGCTTTTATTCTGCACTACAGTTCTTCTTTGTATTGGATGCCCCAAAGTAATACCATAGATGCACACACATAATCTATTAAATATAATATACATTTGTGTTGCTAATCAAAATAGAGAAAGCACACAAAACATGAAGAGCATTTGTAATTCCTTAATAACATTTTCACTCTGGATGCAGGAATATGGGGAATTGACAATGGGGGAGTTGGCAATATTCTAGCTGCCATCCAATTGTTTTTCCTATAGGAATAAATTGGGATAATTTATCCCGATTTATTAAATTACATTAAATTATAATTAAAGAGGTCCACTTTTGAATTCATCCTCTCTTTTACTTCCCCATACCAAATTTGATCCCACTTTGTTGTGGGATCTAACTTTGAATGGAGACCAAAATTTCTTTCCAACACTTAGTAGGGTTGGAAATAAAAGGAGAAGACAAATAAGGTCTGGACATTTCTTGGCGTTAAGAATGGGAACAATATCTTTAGGACCTAGTTGCTTTTTTTGTTGAACAAAGGAACTATTGGCAGGCCCTAATGATGAGAAAGAAATGCTAAATTTTAGTGAAGAGGGAAAGTTCCTGAATAACAGTACTATGGATTATTATTATTAAGAGAATACATTAGCACTGAATATTTTGAATAGGTATGGTAATTGAAATTGTCTTTACCCATTTTCGTTTTTTATTCTCTGGTATTGTTTATACTTGCAGTAATGTTTGTGTAGCAGTAATAATTACTTTGGAGTTTAGGTATCAATTCATTGTGACTCATTCTCTAAAATCCACTTTCCTAAAGAGCAACTCCTAAGCAGTAACTTGAATAAATGGAGTTACAACCTGAGAATTTTTTGTTCCAAGAATAAAAATGTATCTGTATTCCTGATGACATTTGAAATCTTAAGGCTAAGATAGAGGACAACCGAATATATATTACTCCTGATTTTTTTCCTGTTTAACTTTTACAGAGGTGATGCAGTTCCTGTCTATGCTTTCATCACTCAGCAGGCACCATTATCTGAATCATCTAATAAATCATCACCCCTCCCAGATATTCATCTTATGCCATCCGAGTAGATTAGCAGGGATGCTAATCACTAACTCACTGAAATTAAAAAATTTCTTTTCTCAACATTTAACCACCTCAGATGTGTAAGGTTACTCATGCTGCAGCAATGAAATCACCGTTTGTGTTACAATTTGGCTTTACATCAGGTCAACTTGAAAGATAAATAACATAATTGCTTCTTTAAAGAAATAACTGATGGCTTTCTTCAAAAAGTAGACGCCTACACATTAATTCATTAGTTTAAGAAGTTATTTGAAGTTAATTTTATTCTTGAATAAAATTGATTAAAATATGTTCACAAGAATTTTAAAAGCATTTTTTTTGTTTAAAAAGTAATGAGGATTCTGGTAAGGAAATATCTCTGAAAGGATTGTCCAGTGGATCAAGGATTGTCTAATATGAGATACAGATGAACAAATATAGATTTTTTTTCCAGGTTTATATACTGAATCTTTCTCTCACATATGAATATCTGGAGATCAAATACCAGTGGCAGAACCTGGCAATTTTGATTTTTCTTAAAGGCAGCTTTTATTTTCATCTAAGCCTTTTACTTGCTTTCAATATTTTCAACCAGCATGGCCAATGATTAGCACTGATTAATCCAGGGGTGTCAAACTTGTGGCCCACGGACCAGATGCATCACGTGCTGGCTCCACCCCTGCCCAGTTTAGCAAAGGGAAGTTCCAATACGTCATGTAATGCTGCTGTGACGACATGAGTTTGACACCCCTGGATTAATCGAAACATTTACAAACCCACTGATTGTTGTCCATGAACTAAGGCATGATTTAGCATCATGTTCAAATAATAACCAGTGTTTACACTTCGATTTAGTATTAGAAGTATTTCTTCTATTAGATTATTAGTCTGAAGAAAACCAAAAGACTTCTGAATTTAGTAGCATTTATTCATGATTAACATCAATATGCAATTTTCAAGCATATGGATGAATAACCTGTTCAGGTAATAGTGATCAGTTTTTAAGCACCTGTTATGTACAAAAGCTAATTTGATTAGACAATAGAAAGCAATAGCATATTTTCCATATTCATGGAAATATCTTCTGATTTTTAAAAAAAACTCCATGTGAAGACCATATGTAGCCCCAAAATAGCATCACTGTATCATCCTTTATCTCTAAATTTGACATGTGTATCATTCATAGCTAATTAGTACATACTATATTGCAGAACAATCCAGAGATCTCAGGATCAATATGTATACTCATGTATATAAAATCACAAATGACTTTGTAACTAGTGCTAGAATCTATCCTTCTCCACATATATTTGATTAATGAAAAATATCACAATCAGATTAAAGCAATAATGATAGAATATATTGCCTCTATAAAAATATGTTGCTTTCTTGCGCCATTTGTTCAGCACTACCAAAAACAAAGCTCAAACACATCTAGTTCCAAATATATTCAGTGCATAAATAGTATGTAGGCACATTCATGTATAAAATTAGAATTCGTTGATTTTGTATGGCTAAAGGAACTAAAATTCTAGTGAAGGTAAAGCTTCACTGCTTCTCCACAAGGCCATACTCTCAAAACAGCTCTATGAAATGTTCTCCTGGATTTCCCTCTCCCAAAATTTACTTGCCCCAGCCTAATACGAGATACAATCATTCTAGCATATGCAAGATTTCTTTCAAAAAAGAAATCTTAAAAGCCATAGGACATACCACCCATAAACAGAGTGATAGCAATTAACTGGTTCCCAAAAAACTAATTCTGTAGGAAAAGCTTCAATTTTCAACACTATTTCATGAATAGGAACAAAAGCAGATGAAGCAGATACTGCTTTGGCTGATTACTCACCATAGAGTATGTTTCCTTCTACAGAAAAAAAAAGATACCCCATATATAGAAAGAAATTAAATCTTGTGTTAAAAGGCTCTATTCAACTGATTAGAAAGGATGATCCTGAAATGAAGACATATCTATATTTCCAGGGCAAGAATGGCAACTCAAGAATAGCCTGCACCATCCCAGATGAAAAATACTTTTAACTCCAGCAAGTATGTCAGTTGGCTTTAGTTCCCCATGGTTGGCATAACTACTGCAGGCTTGGTAACAGTGGCATCTTCCTCTTTCCATTGGGAAATAACAGTCTTCAGCTGTGTATAGAACTGCACCCCCTGAAAGAAACAGAATACTAAGGTATAGAATTATGACAGAAAACCACTGCAATTTAAGAAAAAAACTTGAGACAAACTCCTGGAAGTTCACTACAAAATACAATAGGCTAATAAGCACATTCCTCCCATGTCCCATTTCACAGGCACAATAACATAAATATTTTTTTTAAAAAGCAGTTACCTGTTTGCCATAGAAATTGGTATCCCCCCTGAAAGATCCACGAGAGCCAGTGAAGGAGAACATTGGCAAAGGCACTGGAATTGGAACATTCACACCAACCTAAACCAAAATCATATTAACAATACTGTAATACAGCACAGGTAGCAATCAGCACAGAATGAAAAAAAAAGTCCATGATCAGGATGCCCTGCATTCAAATCTATACTCTCCTGTAGCAGAATTATCTCTCCTAGAACACTTTTTGAGCAATTTGATGTTTTGCAACCTCATAATCAAGCAATACATGACTTATTTTGTATATATATATATAATTATTGGAATGACAGCAAGAGAAGGTGGGAATTTTAGCCTTTCTCCCCTGCTACAATCCTAATGAAAAATACTCTAAATCTTTAAACTGAGAAAGTTAAGTAAGCCAAATCAATCTAAAGGAATTTAAAATTGCAAGGATCTTCCCTGCCTGTCAAGCTTGTACTGTTATGACAAAAAGTGGTTAGACAAGAGAATAATGCTTTTCAGTCATTTTCACCTCACTGATTTTGATGGAAGATAAGTCACTTTTGATAGTATCATTGGAGATATCTTTTCTTTCTATTTTGTGATATATGCTGATATAGTTCTGACAATCCAAATAACATATGTCAATGGTCTCTTTTATAGATTTTTTAAATTTTCCATAGGGTGGACCTCTGTTTTCAAAACAGAAATTAAGCAATTCTCTGGTGCATTAGGCGCCCACCAAAAGATGTTGTCTAAATCCCTCTCCAGGTCGTTTCAGTGCTTTTCACTTCAAAATATGTTCTTATTTAATGCAAAAACATATTTCACATTTAATTTAATTTGGCTCTCAGTTCATCATCAATAAATGGCAAATAACTACATTGGAGAAAAGCAGTGATGTAGTCTGCAGTGCAGTATTATTGATGGGACTCATTTTTCAAGTAATGCAGCAAAGCAGCAAATAAATGAATGAATCACTATAATTAAATATTCACTAATATTAAAACTGAGGCCTATATATGTCACAAATTTCTATCTAAACTACTTTACAAGTCATCTGAAAAATTTGAACATTATGAAATTGCTTTGATCCATCTAGTTTCTACTCAAAACAAATTCTATATAAAAGATCCTCTTATTTACCTGTCCAACATCCACTAAATGGGAGTATTTCCGGGCAGTGGCTCCATTAGTGGTAAAGATTGCTGTTCCATTCCCATAAGGATTGTTATTCACTATTTCAATTGCTTCATCCAGATTGTTTGCTTCCAAAACCACTAGTACTGGTCCAAATATTTCCTCCTTATAGCAGGTCATATTAGGCTACCAAAACAGAAAAACATGAAATGGCATACAAAATACCTTATTATATTATGGAAAAAAATATTTCCATTCACAAAGCATGGTTCACGTCTTTCACATAGCCATTGAAGCAATAACTACCATTCTAGGCTCTGATTATCCAATACTATACACAACATGGATCATCTAAGAAAGAAGAGGAAGGTATTTAAGGCATTTTAATTTAAAAATAAAAATTAAGCAGCAAATTCCTAAGTGGGGTAAATAATTCCAATTAAAAATTCAGTACGCTCAGCAATAATGGAATGTAGAAGAATGATTGGAAAAGAAAAATGTAGAATAAAATGGTATGCTTGGGGAGGATTAATGCCTGGAAGCTAAAAACAAAAATAGTCCTATTAAGAAAACAGAAGAAAAAAAGTACAAAATGTTTCTTACAGGTCCCACATAAATACCATAAGTGACAACCTGCAAATTCTTTGACCTAGCATGGTATGCTGGCCAGGACAGCAATTTAGCTGTAGAAAACAGATCCCAATTCAGATATAAAATGCACTAGCTGACCTTAATTCAGATTGCTACAGAAGACCTGCAATCTAATCTTACGCAACCTTACTTAGAATGTAACAAAGCTTATTTTCATGCAACTCTTACAGAATTAGTGTTCCTTGATGTAGTGGACAGGTGTAAAAGAAAGAAATCAGCTCTTTTCCCTGTTTGCTGTTCCTCCTGCATCATTTTAACATCATGTTTAGATCTAGTTTGATTAGAAATATGTAATACTCATGGCCTGCATCTTTCAATAATCCTTAACGTTCTGCAGAAAAGAAGTGTATCTTCGAACAAATAGCTCCTATCAACTCTGACCTTCATAATAAATCTTCAATCGGTACAAAGTTCAACTAGGTGGGCATTTACATGTGCACCTAGAACTACACACATTACACCTCTGCTCAACAAGCTACATTGGCTACCTAAATAACTCAAAACACCGAGCCTGTAATATTCTGTAACATCTTTCCTACTCTTTTTCACCCACAACAACCTCGTGAGGTGGGTTGGGCTAAGAGTGTGACTGGACCAAAGTCACCTAGCAGCTTTCATACCTCAGGTAGGACTAGAACTCAGTCTCATACTTTCTAGGCTAGCACCTTCAACACTAAACCAAACTTTGCTTATGGGTCCAATTCAAGGTGCTGGTTATAACTTCTAAAGCTCTATATAGCATGGGGCCACGTTATTTGAGATATTGCCTCTTTCCAGCGATATCTACCCCTCCCATCAAATCCAACAAAAGAGGCTTGTTATGAGTTCCAGCCACAAGAGAATGTCATCTGGTGGGATCTGGAGGTCTATATCTGCTGCTGCACCTGCCCTATGGAATATCATTCCCCAAAGGTTTGGCTGGCCCTGACTTTGCTGGTCTAATGGATGGCTTTGCCATCTGGCCTGATCAGAAAGTGGTGTGGAGCTCATAAAATGGATGTACTGTTCTTGAATGCCTGTGCTTTCCCAGTGACTGTATTGTACCACTTTTAATTATTTGTTTTTAATGATTGTATTGTTTCTTTTAATTTGGGGGAGGGGTATTGTAGAGCACCTAGAGTGATGATATGACGTGGGCAGCTATAGTAATTGAATAAATAAATCTATCTCACCATCCCTGCCAGGAACACAATCGACAAGAAAACAAAGATTTCAATCCTCAGTTTTTATTCTTCTTATTTTTTATTTTTCTTGCTTTTATTTTATTATACAGCAGGCATAAGTTCTTTATTTTTGCTTTATTTTTGGACTGTCTCCAATTTAACAATAATTTTTGCTACAGTTGTTAACAAATTACCGATTAAGTGAATCCAGCTTCCCCAATTAACTTTGCTTGTTGAAAGCCTTGTGGGAAGGTCACAAATCACAATCACAGGACACTATAAGCACCATAAACGTGAGCTGGTTGCCAAGCACTGAAATTGCTATCATGTGACCATGGAGGGAAGGGTGCAGTAGTCTTAATTTTGAAGCTGGATCACAAGTCACTTTTTCCCAGGCCCTTCAAGTCATTGTTAAATGAAAGGTCCTAAGTTGAGGACCATTTGTATTTTCAATTTCACAGTAAGTTAGTAGAAAGGAATGCTGTTACCTAATGTGTCACTGACACAGCGCCGCATTATTTGAATCACCAATATAATCATTAATGATAACAATATCACAGAAAATATGTTGCTACACTTCTCCAAACATTACCTATTATTTGGTAGGGTTGATTGTGCAACCACAATTGAGCTCAAAATTTCCATTGATAAGAAAGACAGTTGTTAAGTGAGTTTTGCCCCTTTTACAATCTTTCTTGCAACAGTTCTTAGTGAATCACTGAAGTTGTTATGTTAGTAATTTGGTTGTTAAGTGAATCTGGCTTCCTCATTGACTTTGTGTGTCAGTCATTGTTTTTAAATGTGGTTTTTATATTCTGTAAGCCGTCTTGAGTTGCCATGGGCGAATAGGCGGCAATATAAATTTAATAAATAAATAAATAAATATGACTCTGGGACACTCCAACTGTCATAAATACATGACAGTTGCCAAGAATCTGAATTTTGATCATGTGACCACAGGGTGCTGCAACTGTCATTAAGTGTGAAAAGTGGTGATAAGTTGTTTTTTTCAGTGCCATTGTAACTTTGAATTGTCACTAAACAAATGGTTATGAATGGAGGACTACCTGTACCTTAGCAGTTCCTCCTCTACTCCTTTTACTGTTTTTTGGCAGGATGTAGCTGCCTATGCCTGCAATCTAATTCTTGGATACTCTTTGTAAATAACTGCATGCTAGCCAAAATTCAGAATCTAAATTTTGAGTACTTATAATGCCTAATTATAATGTTTTATTTAGGAGTAGGATTCACTGGGCATATCTATACCTTTATAATTTCTTAAGTTTCCCCCCTTTTTGATGTACATCAATCATATTTTTCACATTTCACATTTCACTGACAGATTCATTTACAATCTAGTCAGAATCCACTATTGCAAAGTAAGCAAGCTTTGGGATATTTACAACATTTCAAAAAATAATCAGACACTAATTATTTTAATATGAGAGGAATAATTATTTCTTGGATCATTTTAGATTTCCCTTCTTTATTTTTAAAACTGGTAAGAATGATCAATGCACCAACTCACCTTAACTTTACCAAGAATAGTAGGTCCAACAAAATTGCCATTTTCAAATCCTTTCACTCTGATTTTTCTACCATCAAGAAGAACATTAGCCCCTTCCTTTGCTCCACTGTCAATCAATTGGCAGACCCGTTCCTTAGCCTGTGGACTGATCAGGGGTCCCAGATCTGCTCCAGGCTGATCTCCTATAATACACAAAAATTGCTCAGAGCCTAAAATCAGGCTTCATTAAAACTGCAAAAATAAAATAAAATAAGCAGTTAAACAAGATATTCTGTAACAAGTCATCAGGCTGCACTTAAGATTGCTATTTAGTATTGCTATTAATAATTGCTATTTAATATTTGTTCAATATAAGTTTTGTTTATCCAAGGTACAATAGCCATCATGTTATTTAATTCAAGCACCTTGTTTCAAACTCTTTTGTGCTAAATGCTCTACTTCTTCCTTTTTGTACCCAGGCATTTGCCTAGGGTAAGTTAATAATAGAATGTTAAAACATTCTATGTCTTTTTTTAAATACTACAATAAGCATTTTGGTTGGGTTTTTTTTTTTTGGTAGGTACATTATTAAGCAATATTTAACTATCTCACCTAAAAGAAAAATGCACATTTATCTAATAACTTATAACAGCATCTGCAATGGTCACTTTGGGCTCAAAATGAATATTTCAGAATCGGATGCCCTCAATTCTACAAAGTTCTGGAAGAACATAGCTGAAAGTGACACCTGCTTTAAGCTCAGAATACAAGGGTGGTTGAAGTTGTTTATGTTAAAACTAATAACTTGGCAACAACAGAACTGTCCTGCTCCTTCCATCTGAGAGAAGAATGGAAGCAAAACACTTGTTTACCTGATCTCTGGCAGAAAGAACCTTTGGTTCCAACTGCTAGTTACTCTTGAATTATGGTAGCAAGAAGAAAATACATTGTACCATTAGAGGAACAAGAACCATCAACTGCCTGTCCTCCTAATCTGCAAGCCCGGTAGAGCTTTTTTTCCCCATTTACGTTGGTCCATTTGGAATATGGTTCTGGTAAGCAGGATATAAATGAGTAAAATAAAGACCCATTGTGATACACGGTGATTGACTACATCAATCAGCTTTCCTCAAATGAATGTCTTCCAAATTTGGTGTGTTTCAATTTTGAAAACCCTAAATAAACATAGTAAAATGCTAAAATTTCTGGGAAATGGTTCCACTCATCTAGAGAATCAGACTAGGAAGGCTGTTCTACATGCAAGCAACTGCCCAAAATAGAACAGATTATTAAAAACACACCTGCATTAACACGCAAGTTCTTTGCTTTTTCCACCAGTTCTGGTAGCCATTTCCGAGACTCCCCTACCAAGACTGCAGCAGATAATGCCATGCACCGCTGGCCAGCAGCTCCAAAAGCTGCTCCAATCAGTTGATTTAGTGTGTTCTCCTTATTGGCATCCGGCATCACTACTCCATGATTCTTAGCTCCCTACAATATAACATACAGGCCCTCAAATGTACTGAATACACATTTCATAGCCATTTCTATATCTTATGGATCCAATTTCTGCCTTTTTGTTAAACATGCAGGCAAGAAGTTAAGAACAGCTGAAGTATGTAAAACATACAAATATCATGCTTGATGAATAGCTGACAATGGTAAAGAAATTTTGGAAAAGCCCCATATGCCACGCATTCACACACAACATTGTGACTCTCTAGCAAAATTGTACAAATGAATTGTTTTGATTGAGGTGAGAAACTTCATTCAATTACATAACACTTAATTAATCATGTACGACAAACTTCAAGATGTGTCACCTAATTCCTAGTTAGCTTGTCTAGTTTTTTGCCCTTCATTTATTTATTCTGGAATTTTTTGTGACACAATATGCTGGTTAACCAATTCCAAATAAAGGTAAGGGCTTGAAGATGGGAAGGCAGAATGTATACATTTTAAGCAAATTTTAAATATATTATTACTTAGCTCCCCAAAATTTGTATTGGAACAGGGAATATAATATTCTACCCAGCACTGAAAATAACTAGGAGATATAAGTAAGAATAAGAATAAAAACATTTTGACTAAAGTGTTATTCAGTGGCCCAACTCATTTAAGTCAGAATTTTTAAATCTATGATACAAAATGAAGAAAAGCTTTTTCTTCATTACGTTTTTTTCAGTAACAGATATACCGTAAATAATTTGTTTAGCTGTATTTGAAATGACAATTTTTTATTTTTTGTCATTTCAATGAAACTGCAATCAGACCTGCAGTTCAAAGCACAAAATAATATTTAAAATGGTTTGATAGATAGCTTTTTGGTAAAACATAGTGATTTTTTTAATGCTGAGTTTTACCATATTAGCCTGGATTCTCTTGCCATGTTTTGAACCTCTTTCATAGATGTATTCTCCAGCCTGATTAGATCCAACAAAGCTGATGGCTTTAATATCGGGATGATCACAAATAAAGTTCACAGCTTTAAATAAAAACAAATAAGAAAAATGAAACACTGATAAATACAACAGATTAAACACTGATAATTACAATAGACTTTTCTGTACAGTTTATATGACAG
This sequence comes from Pseudoxenodon macrops, assembly GCA_032467955.1. NCBI lineage: Eukaryota > Metazoa > Chordata > Lepidosauria > Squamata > Pseudoxenodontidae > Pseudoxenodon > Pseudoxenodon macrops. The sequence goes on along the minus strand of JANHFT010003170.1, from coordinate 28,210 downwards.
TAATAATTAAAAATTACTCATTTTTTCTATCTCCAATTACCATAAACACTAAAACTGCAATGTTCGCAATTACGGTAACTTCCTTACAATTAAAACCCTGTTTCTTGGGGGCTCAGCTACTTGAGTTTTCTCAAATGGCACATTTACTTTATCTTTTTCCCTACATGAAAACACAAATGCACAATCACAATTATTTGATCTACACAATCCCACTTAATAACTGGGGTACCCAAAAGCAGTGAAAGTAGACTCGATACCTGGGATACCCAAAAGCAGTGAAAGTAGACTTTCTCTAGTCATTTGATAACATACTTACGAAGAGGACTTTGGCTGCAATGTGATGGAAGAATTGCCTAATTACTCATTCTGAATTAATAAACTAGGAATACAAGCATGTAACTTGACTATTTTTCCCTTTATATGACTTATATATTCCATACCATCTATACACTGAAGAGGGAGAGGCCTTTTAAAACCTCTGCTGCTATTACCTTCATGTTGTCCATGGATAATGTTTAGTGTTCCATCAGGTGCACCAGCATCCTGCAACAGCTGGGCAAGAAACATAAGGGCTCCTGGAACACGCTCTGAGGGCTTCATCAAGAAGGTGTTTCCACACACCATGGCCATAGGAAACATCCAAAGAGGAATCATAGCTGGGAAATTAAAAGGTGCAATGCCTGCACACACACCCAGAGGCAAGCGATAGGTGCAAGTGTCCATGTCTTTAGTAATGGAGGGAAGGGTTTCGCCCAACAAAAGAGATGTCACACTACATGCATGTTCAACAACCTCTGCAATAAAAACAAATAGAAAAATATCTCCCTTAGTTCCTGTTCTTTAGCTTCCAAATTCTTTCCTCAACTCATTTAAGTTTTAAATGCCACTACAGGGAGCCCTTGACTTACAACAGTTCATTTAGTGACCATCTGAAATTACAACGGCACTGAAAAAAGGGACATGACCGTTTTTCGTACTTATGACAATTACAGCATCCCCATGGTCAGGCAATCAAAATTCAGTCGCTTGGTAACTGGCTCATATTTATGTCCTGGGGCCCTGTAATCATCTTTTGCAAATGTCAAACAAACAGTCAATGGGGGAAGACAGATTCACTTAACAATCATATTACTAATTTAACAATTGCAGTATTCACTTAACAATTGTGGCAAGAAAAGTCTTAAAATGGGACAAAATTCACTTAACAACTGTTTCATTTAGCAACAGAAATCTTGGACTTAATTGTGATCATAGATTGAGGACTATCTGTATAACCATAACAAAAACCGATAGAAAAAAATACAAAAAGAAATCTTGGGTAATGCCCATCTTCCCAATTTGGTCAATCTAGGGTTGACAACTCCATCTGAAATCAATCCTATAGATTTTCCTCTTCCCTCTCCCCACTAAATGTATCTAAGAGTCATTGATAGTGTGCATTCAGAGTGCAGATATATGCATATATCTGCCAGAAGATACACTCTAAAAAACAGAAACAAGACAAAAAATAATGAGTTAATATCTATTGACTGAAGTTATTTTCTGGTAAAACAGTGTATTGCATTTAGAAATTTACAAATCACCCTTCTGCTTCTACTAGTTATTCTTTCATACATACAGTCACCCAATCTTACATCCAGAATCAAACAATATATTCCCTTTCCTTCCAACCAAAAAGAAGGGAAAAACATCAAGACGCAGTCCTACCAGAAAAGAAAGGGAAAATGGCAGCAGCGGACAAAACGTTTATGAAAAGGGAAAGAGGCAACTCAAAAGAGAAATAAACAAAATGAAAAAAGTTCTTTTTAGAAAGGGTTATTTTCCCCAGACAATCATTGCCTTTCAATCAAGAAGTGCTCTTCAAATGTATCTATCCTTTCAGCAGGAAATCATCTCCACCTCTTGCTTATTCCTTTATTTTCAATTTTTGTGTGTGTTTTATCTCTGGCTTCCTGAATTCACAACATCCATATGAGTTTTGGTATCATAAATCTGGTTTTGTGCCAATAATGCACTTGCATTCCAAATTAGAGGTCAAGGTACATATAAATATACACATACACGATTATTCCTAAACCTTGTAGTAAGAATTGGATTTTGTGCCAAAGTATGGAGACTGATACATCAGTAAGAAGAGGACCTAGTTATACCAAAATGTAATTCAAAACTCAACAATCATTGCTAATTCTGCAATATTCCATTAAGAGGCTATATGATTAGAGATATACAAAATTTAACAATATAGGAATGTTATATCCAGGTCAGCTGAAAGCATTTCAGATTTGAGGAACTTGCAGCCGGAAACCACCAAATTATGTCCTTAAGTCCTCAAAAGGAAGTACTTTGAAGAAAGGCAGGAGATATATGTAAGAAATACATAATAAGAAAGAAGGAAAAGGAAGAAAACAAACTATCCAAACAGATTACCTCAGAAGCTACTAATAATCTAGCAAAGATGCCCTAGATGAAGTCTCCACAGAGATGAAGGACAAAATGATTTTCATGGTTCCTCCCAACTCTATGATTCTCTGATGCCAGTATAATATGCATACTGGGGGACAATAAGATTAAGACTGAACAAAAACCATGAAAAGATAATTTATAATTACTATGGTGCATGAAATTCCCCATAGAAAAGTCCAGAGACTTTTAAGTTAAGTTGTTTGGAAACATTCTCATCTTCCTATAGCCCAAAAAAGCTATTCTCCATGTACAGCAAGAGGCAGACATAAGCAGCTTACGGAGGCCCCGGAACACATCTCCCTCTGCATCAGCCAAAGTCTTTCCTTGCTCCAAGGTGATCAGTTTTGAAATCTCTTTCTGTAGATAAGAAGAGAATCAACAAATGAGGTGAAATAACCACAACAATTCAGCAAATTTCTGGAAAAACACATTGTTCTGCAATAGGCCAATTTACCCAGAACACAAGAGATGAGTTACAATGCCCATCTTCCCCACCTGCTATTTTTTAATTACCATATTTTTCGGACTATAAGATGCACCCCTCCCTCCCAAAAAAAGTGGGTGGAAATGTCTATGCATCTTATAGACTGAATACGGCCCTGTTTTTGGCCTCCCAAAACCCCCATGTGTCCCATTTTTGGCAAAAACAGGACGCATGAAGGGTTTGGGAGGCCTGCAGAGTGCTCCTAAGGCATGGGGAGGTCAAAACCGGAACGCGTGGGGGGTTCGGGAGACCAAAAATGGGGTGCGCAGAGGGTTTGGGAGGCCTGCAGAGTGCTCCTGGGGACCAGGGAGGGCAAAAACCAGACATGCGGAAGTCAAAAACTTTTTTCTCGTTTTCCTCTTTGAAATCTAGGTGCGTCTTATACTCTGGTGCATCTTATAGTTCGAAAAATACAGTAGCATTTTTTTTTATAAGACTCAAAGTCCAAAGCTTAATATGTTGGCAAATGAAAGAACAAATATAACAGACGACCTCCTATTTTTATATAGTTTTTGTCTATTTGTAATATACATGAATGAGTGAACATTCTTTAATTTTGCTCCTCTTTGCATTGGGTCTTGAGAAAAATCAGTGCATCAAGGGCATAGTAGTTCCTCACCAGATTATCCTTGATAAGCTGCTGGTACCGCAGAAAGATTTGCTGTCGACTCAGAACAGATACCTCAGACCAGCTCGGCAAAGCCTTTTTGCATGAAGCCACTGCTGCTTCCATCTCACTCTGTGTGGCTTTTGGGACTCGACCAACAACTTCATTGGTAGCCTTTTAGAATGACATTTCCATAGAATTAAATGATTAATTACAACATCTCCCATCCAAGAGTTCTTTAAACAGCATAAATCTATAATAGGATGAGTTCCCAGTGCTATGTCCAGTTCAAAGTAAAGATTAATATTGTTGTTTTTAATGTAGTAATAAAAAAACTGTACTATACAGCCGGTACACTGATCATATTGTTTTCCAAGAAAATATTAAGAATATTTATGTTGCTCCATATAAAGCAGAAATGGGGAACATCCAATCAGTAGATTTATTTCTCAACCCCACCTCTCCTTGTAAACAAAGAAAAATTCTTATCTCCAAGCAGTTGCTGACTGAAGATAAGAGTTTTTCCTTAAGTGGGCACAAATAGGTGATTAGAAATAAGAGTGTTTTTGGTACTTCTGTCTGGAATCAACCTTTAAAAAGTTTCCAAGAGACCTTAACTGCAGAATAATTAAATATTCTGAAAGGAGGCAACATTTATGTACTTTGTGAAGAAAACCACATGGAAATAGCCATAAAAATCACCAGCAGTTGAAGTCACCTTGAAAACATTTTTAAAAAATCCTTAGAGGCCATGTTGGGAAGGAAGTCCCAATGAAAAATGCCCCTTTTTGATGAAATTAGGTTTTTAACAAATCTCCATTGGGGCAGCTACGAATCAAATCAAAGTTTATTCTAGTCAAAGACCAGAAACCATTGGGGCAGCTTAAGAATGCCTGACAAGGAAATAACTACTTGCCTTTTATCAACAGCAGTCTAAAAGCTCCATTATCCTCAATTGTGGTGCATAAAAACCTAACTGTTATTTAGAGCACAATCAAGTTATTTTTTTCTCCTTAGGGAGCCCTGATAGTTTGGGGAAAAGTATATCAATACTTAGACAGGCTAAAGCTGAAAGAGTGAGAAATAAGAATGGTGGAGTTTACATGTGACTTCATAAAAAACATTTGAAATTAAGAAAAAGCTTATTTATTCTTAATTTCCTAAAGAGGATGATGTAGAAGAAGCAAGCAGCCTACAGGGAAATATGTGGTGGGAGAAACTTCATGCAAAGGATTCCATTTCTCCTACAATATATTTTCCTGTAGGCTGCTTAATTTAGGAAATTACCGGTAAGAATAAACTTTCTCTTAATTTCAAAATCTTGTTATAACATATTTATTTATTTAAATGATTTAAAATAGTTTAGAATGTCATTTGTTTTCTGTCTCAAAAGCAAACCAACACTACTTACAGGGTTGTAGATTTCAATCCATTCATTACTTTTTGACTCTACAAACTTGCCATCAATGAACAATTTGGTTGTTGGCTGTAGAATACAAAATGCTGGTTAATGCATATCCTACTGTTATAAAAGCAAGGTAAGATTGCTCCTTGCACTTAATGAAACTCATATTAATTCTACTTGTTCCCATTTGCTCTTCATGGTATTTTTTTTACAGAAACAGGACTTATTTATTTTGGATTAATATTAATGAACCTCAAAGTAAGTGGATCAAAAATTCCCGATAGCACAATTTGCAAGACTGTTAAAGCCATTTTTATTACAATAAGCAGTTAAGCCCACTCTAGTTACTCCTCTTCTTTCTGTTGAGAATATATTTTGCTCTAAGGCTGAATTGTCCCAGACAAAGTGATGCTTCCCTAGTCTTAACTGTTGTTTTACTCTAAAGTTGACCATAATACTATTTATCTCCACCTACAAGCTGAGACAAATATGCAAAATGGGGAAACAGTATATCATAATCATGATTTGTTTTAAGTTAATCTTTGTTTTCTTTCAAAAATAACTTACCACTGAAGAGGAGGAAATAAATGACGAGGAATGCCAGTTGAAATTTGTTTTCCTAGAGATCTATAAGGCAAAAAGCAAACAGAACCTACTAAGCACATCTATCCTACATTTCAAGAAAAAATACAGCTAACTTAAATTTATTCAGAAGTGAGAAGTGAAGACACACTACATTCAGTTTTCTAAATTTAAAGTTCAGAGCAATAATCCTGTTAATAATATATTCTAATATTAGTAGTCTTAGTTGAATCAGGAAGTAAATAGACCCCACACACAAATAAAATATTGAAATACAGTTGCTCCTATTAATAATGGCACACCAATAACTGTTTAACTAAAGTTTTACATAGCCTTTTATTTCAAAAAGGTAACTGTGAAATTCACAATATAATTTGAAACACAATACAATAGAGGCAACACTAAATGTCAGAAAGTTCAGTCATAAAATATTGTACTTACATTGACCACCAGGAGGCATTACATTACTTGTTTCATCTTTATTGGGAATTATCAATTGCTGGTAGTCAGTTTTCATAGGATTCATGTACATTCATATTTTAAATTATTATATACAGTGTATTCACTTTAGGAATTATCCATGTGCTAATGCTTGGCAGTTGCAGGTATTTAGAAGTTATCAGTACTGCAAGGTTCAGTATTGTCTCTTGAGTAACTATTGCTGTTTCTTTTTACTTTTTCACATTGCAGAATGTAATATGAAAAATATTTTTGAATAGGGCATTCTAGTTGAAAAAAATCAAAAGGAGATGCTTTTAAGAATTCTGTAATGCTTCCTTCTAATTGTGTAGGAAATTCAGCAGTAAACAATTTCCAATACTTATTTAACTAATTAGATTTAAAACTTTTTCACCAAGGCATATATGGCAATCTTCCTACATTTTATTCCTGAAACAGTATACATGAACTCAAACCAATCCCATCCCAATATCTTAAATGCTTCATATTGCATCTGATTTCTGTATCACAATAAATTAATAGAACAATATCACTTGAAAGAGACCGTACAGGCCTATAGTCCATATGTTACTTCACCACTTAACATTTCCTAGTAAAAAACAACAACACACACACACACACATACCCCCTAATACAGAAAACTATATTGAATGGAGAAAAGTCACAATGTCCTAAGAGAAACATAATGCTCCTTAACAATCACCGCTACCATCTACCCCCTTCAGAAAAACAGGAGTGATTTCAGGGAAGTTTATTTGTCAACTTTTACCTCACTGTCATGTTCCTAAGATTTAGGAATCTTATTACCTCAACAAAACCTTTGCAAGTTCTCCTCTTGCAAATCCGCAAATGAGGCAGGAGAGGGGTCTCTCTCTTTGCACCTTCCTGCAGCCCACAAGACAACTCCCCCACCCCTCGGCCTTTGGGTCCCAATCTTCATAGGTGCCCCCCAACACAAGTGCAGCTCGCCATCTGGTATATACCCACAATTTACAGTTGACAAGCCTATCCTACATGCAGAGCAGCTTTCAAGAAGGAGGCAGAAGACTAACTAAAGGGCAGGCAGCTTTTCGTTTTCTGCTGGAGTTTCCAGTTTCCAACATCCGGCACGCAAGGAAACCTTCATGGACCTTGGCTTGATCTGACAGGGCCGTTCTCAAGCACACGCAGGACAGAATTTCGCGCAGATCTCGGGATCCTGTCCGTTTTCTTTCTTTCTTCGAGAGAGAGAGAGCGCCCTTAAAAGTGAACTCACAGCCGATCTGAAGTTTACAAAATCCTAAGCTGGTCTTGTCAGCTGCGTGAATCTCATCGAGGGCGACCCAGATGGCTAAAGCTCTCGCCCGGAGGAAACCTCAATCGTCGGAAGGTCTGCCGTGTTCCAGGGCAAAACGCCGCCGTCTTTTAGGGAAAGCTCTCCCGCACCCGCCCTCGGGTGCAGAAGTCGCTCAACGGCGAGGGGGGGGGGTAAAGGGCAGTGCGCAAATATGCCACGGACGGGAAAGGGCTCCCCGCCACGCCAACGGCAGCACTGAACTCCGCACGTGCAGACCAGACGCGCCTCTCCCCCCCCCCCCACTCCCCAACTCTCCCTTCGGAGCCACTCCGTCTCTTTCGCGCGACCTCACCTCGAACCACAAGCGCCGCCCTCCCTGCGACCCCCGAACTGCAGCCACAACCGCCATTCTTCCAACGACCACCTGCCGACGAGCGCCCTTCCCACTCCCAGCTCAACAGCTGGGCGCCGCCCACACCTTTTGTCTTTGGCCAACCCGAACCGCATCCCCCCCCCCCCCCGGGGCGCTCTCTCC
>JANHFT010003170.1:0-14007 GCA_032467955.1 Pseudoxenodon macrops | reverse complement strand
CATTTTGTGTGTTCTCTGAGTGTGATTGCTGAACTTTAGCATCTTGGGGATGGGCGGGTTGAAAAAGTCACAATGGCAGCCACAATCACATGATCAAAGCTCCACGTGTTTTTTTTTATATGCCTCTTGATTTTTTGAGACTTGCATATAGAGTGTCCTTGAAAAAGTTAAATCTTTTCATTGGTCAATGTATAGGTTATGACCACAGTTGAGCCCCAAATTTCTGTTCTTAAGTGAAACATTTGTTAAGTGAATTCTGCTCCATTTTATGACATTTCTTGCCACAGTTGTTAAATGAATCATTGCAGTTGTTATGTTAATAACCCGGTTGTTAAATGAATCTGGCTTCCCCATTGACTTCACTTACCAGAAACTAACAAAAGGGGATCACATGACCCCTAGGACACTGCAACCGTAATAAATATGAAGCAGTTGCCAAGTGTCTGAATTTTGATCACATGACCAAGAAGATGCTGCAACGGTTATAAGTGTGAACAATGGTAATAAGTCAGTTTTTTCAATGCCGTTGTAACTTTGAACGGTCACTAAATGAACTGTTGTAAGTTGAGGACTACCTGTAATTTACATATCCTCTGAATCAGTGTTTCTCAACCTGGGTGAAGAATTCTGGGAAGTTCATCCATCTTAAAGTTGCCAAGGTTGGGAAGCACTTCTCTAAATCATTTTCTGATCAAAATAGTTCTATCAAAACAGCTCCTATCAAAAAAAGAAAAGAAAAAAAGAAAAAGGAAAAGGAAAGGGAGAAGAAGATGGGTGTTGTGGAAAAATACAAATTCCATGTTCTTATCCATCCATTCCTTCCTCTTAATTTCCACACAACAATCCTGTGAGGTTGGTTGGGCTGTGAAAGACTGGCCTAAAATCACCCAACTGGCTTTCATGGCTAAAATGGAACTAGAACTCCCGGTCTCCTGGTGATTGACCCAAAGTCACCCAGCCAGCTTTCATGCCGAAGGCGGGGCTAAAACTCTACAATCTCCTGATTTCTAACCTAGTGCCTTAACCATTAAACCAAAGTTTTAGCTGAAAGCTAAGTCCTAAGGAGAAATTCAGATAGTTGAGGACTACCTGTATACTCTATGCTAAAAATAATAGATCATTCAGTTGTGGTATATTCCCTCAATATATTATTTAGATCAGGGGTGTCAAACTCAAGGCCCAGGGGCCAGATCCGGCTCATGGGGTGCTTAGATCTGGCCCATGGGCTGCCCTGGAAACAGCAAAGGACCGGCCTGCAGTGCCTCTGCCAGCGAAAACAGAACTTGGGAGGGCGGCCCTCTCAAGCTCAATTTTTGCTGGCAGAGGGTTGCAGGAGGCTGTCGCAGCTGAAAACATAGCCTGGGAGGGCCACGGGCAGCCACCAAACTCCATTTTTGCTGACAGAGGTTTGCAGAAAGCTGTCACAGCCAAAACTGAGCTTGGGAGCCCGTTTTCGCTTGCAGAGTGCTGGGCCCACCACAGGCACCCCTGACACAAGGGGTGTTGAGCTGGCCACATCCACCAACGCCCCCCAAGATCAAGCACAACCCTGATGTGGCCCTCAATGAAATCGAGTTTGACACCTCTGAGCTAGAGTGACTCTTAAAGATCAAGTTACAAGCCACATAGAATTACAGAGCCATATGAATTAATATATGCTGGTCTTAGTGATTAAATACTAATATGGAGTTGAATAACTACTATATATACTCATAGATAAATCAAACCTTGAATTTCTAACCAAAATATCATGAAAAATGTGCCACCTGTAGATAAGCCAATCTGTAGGGAGTCCATTTTCTATGGTATTTTAGTTAAAAATTCAAGGATAGGCTTAACTGTGGATGAATTTATATATGAGTATATACAGGGTATAAGTACTTTAACAAGTACTTTACCATATATATGTGCAGATAAGCCCATCTATGAATAAACCGAACCCAATTTGGGGGGGCATTTGTGATACCTACAATTCTCTGCTTATCCACAAGTATATTCAATACTTCACTATCTTGGAATTGCTTAATTATAGCAGTTTTCTATCATAGCCATTATAATGGAATGCCATCTGGGTTTTTCGAGGTTAATTTAATAAATTTTCCTATTAGGAAACTTCAAATCCATTGAGTCAATATCAAACACAATAGAACAAAGTGAAAAAATGTCCATGGAGATTAGATGTAGTCAAAACAGCCAGTCATGTCTTGTTTTATTGTACACATAACAACAATATGTGGAAAAAACTAACTTCATCTATTTACATTCTATCTTCCAGGTTGTCCAGATGATAATTACAATATATATTTTCCTTATTATCAGATAGGTATTCAGGTGTTACATGGAATACCAATACCAATAGCACTTAGACTTATATACTGCTTCACAGTGCTTCACAGCCTCTCTAAGCAGTTTGCAAAATCAGCATATTGCCCCCAACAATTTGGTTCCTCATTTTATCAAGGATGGAAGGCTGAATCAACCTTGAGCCGATCCCAATCGAACTGCTGGCAGTTGGCAGAGTTAGCCTGCAATACTGCATTCTAACCACAGCACCACCACTTACCTCTTACGCCACCTCTTTCAGATGTAGTAGTCTCTTTCTGTGCAAAACCAGATACAGGGTGTCCTCTAAAAATAGTGAATTTCATTACATGCAGAATTTGTACAATTATTATATCCCAATTGCCTTTACTTTCTGCTTGGTTATTATTATAGGTAGCCCTCGACTTATGACCACAACTGAGCCCAAAATTTCTGTTGCCAAGTGAGACAGTTCTTAAGTGAGTTTTCCCCCATTTTACTCCCTTTCTTGTCACAGTTGTTAAGTGAATCACTGCAGCTGATAAAGTTAGTAGCCTAGTTGTTAAGTGAATTTGGCTTCCACATTGACTTTGCTTGTCAGAAGGTCAGAAAAGGTGATCACGTGACTACGGAACACTGCAACTGAATCAGTTGCCAAGCATCTGAATTTTTATCATGTGATCATGGGGGATGCTGCAATGGTTATGTGTGAAAAAAACTCGTTTTCCCCCCAGTGCCGTTGTAACTTCAAATGGTCACTAAACAAATGGTTGTAAGTCAAGGACTACCTGTATTAGTGGTTTGACTAATAAAAGCATGATTCATTCATTATTAATTATTTAATGACAAATGTTTGTAAACTACACACTCTTTTCTTTAGAGCTGGGAAGTCTCACTACAGCTAATCTGATGGAGAAGGTTAGAGGTTTACAGAATTTGGCATATCAGTTGGGACTGGATGAATGTAAGTATTGCACAGATACTTAAAAAATACACTAGGGTTATTGCAGGAAAACGTCATATGCTCATGTATGTTCAATCTGTTCATACTCATTAACTATAGGGTAACAAAAATTGATGATCACAGTAATGTATTCTGTTTTGTACTATTAGTTTATAAAATCTTTCCTATTCTCTTCCTAAAAATGGGAGTGGCTAATTCGAATGATTATATAAAATTTATTATATAAATAAGTAAGTACTGTTCCTCCAACCCCTTGGTGCCCTATGGTAGTTTGGAATTCCTGCAGTTTGTAATCCACCAAATCCAAAAGGCCTTAAATAGACTGCTACATATATGCCAATGTGATATTCATTTCTAGTAATTCAGTACTATATTCATTCCTGAAAAGACTAGAACAAGCACCATTTTGTTGACAGCATAGATACCATTCCTGGGTTACATAATATTGACATTTCAGGGCCTGTACTAGCACCCTTTTATGAACTGAGCAGCAGCCTTTTATAGATTCCATTCCTAAATGCATTCACATTAAAGTCAGGATGTTTATTATTACTATCAAAAATTAACGCAGTGGTGGCAGTATTAGAAGAATATATCAACGTACAGCTCTTAAGTGTTTAATGCATTTTAAAAACATGCTAGCAATGTTTGTCTGCTATGAAATTCGTTAATGTAATACAAATGGAACTGCTGAAACTGAAATATGGCAGACGTGTAGCTTAGAACCCTCCACAATGATTCTTATTATTCAAGAATAAATACTATTTTACTGATTGTAAGACCGTGAAATAACTGTTCAAAAGATCCAAGAGATAGCAAAACAGACCTTACATAGCCTCTGGGTGGCAGCAGATGGCTGATTAGAACTGTGATATTGGGAAATATATTTGTAGCTGTTAAAGATCTGGAAGCTCCCATTGAACCTCTTAACAATTTTAAGATACGACGAATTGGTAAAATGTAATGAGTTAAATTGTGTTATGTTCGTTACTTTTCTATTAATGGCCCTCTGTTCTTGTAGGAAACTTTACTGATAATTGTTATCCTTTATTGGAAGTTATGCAAATTAAGGAGCATTTTTTTGTAATTTGTTAACATTTAGATTTCAGAATTATAGTCCTTTGAAACCTAACTGGTTCTTCAGTTAGTTCCAGCTATGCATTTGTAATGCCTTTTTATTAATATTTTTCCTAATAAAACTGTTACTACCTTTTCTTTGCTGCCACAAAATAATCCTGTTTATTATGTTTTGATGTTGGTAATCCAAGAGAGTGGTCTTCTGTTCCTAAGATTCCTGAGAGAGCATCTCAGAGGCATCACAATTGTAAGCCTTCGACTATGTTCACAAAGAGGGATACTTAAATAGAGTCTGATACGATTGTGCAAGGCTTTCAGAAGGCATACTTCACAAAGCACATCGTAATGAGCAACATATTGTTCCTTGAATTGTTAAAGTAGTCATATCTTCTAAAAGGCTTAGTGCTGCTTTCAAAAGCTGTTTCTAGCTATCTAATATATTCAGAAATGAACTCGGAGCCAGTGAAGATAATAAAATATTAGCAATATAGTAATTAATCTTGTAGCAGTCATATTTTGTCACTCCTATAGATAATACATTGTAATTATCTAAACAAACAATTCCTACTATTCATGCATCATTGAAACTAAGTAGCCTATGGTTTCTAGGTATGACTATAGTTAGCATCCTATCTAAGCTGGTAAAGTGTATTCTTTTATAGAAGCTTCCTGAAGATCCAGTGACAAAGATGGATCTGCAAGCTCCCCAAATTATAAATTGAATGCTTTAAGACACAAGTACATGTTTGAGTAAAAACTTTTTGCCTTAGAAATACTTTCTTGCATAAGAGAATGTTATGCATATTTTTGATGTTTCCGTAGCATCAAAACTGACTGAACATGTTAATCTTTGATTGATTATATGCCATCCCTGACCGTCCCTAACCTACTCTTTCAGATCTTCCAATAGTTAACATGTTAATAAAGTAATTATAATCGTGTAATATAGCTGGATGGAGGGTGTTTCCAAAAGTAACAGTCCTATAGATCTGTAATGAACTCTTTCCAGTTATAACCTAACATTTTCCAATATTTCTGATTACATGCATACGTTAGAAAACTTTTCAGATTTTCATTCCGGTACTTTATCTACGTTATATTTTTCTGGAGGTAGCAATGAAACCCAAACCTAATTGTCTGAGCAGTCTTGAAATATTTTTATTGTATGTACTTCCTCTGTAGTAAAGGCAAAGTAATCAAGGGCATGATTCTAACACTAGTGAAAGATTTGACTGTAATAGTAAGAATTATTTCCCTTGCTCTCCAGACTATCCATATTTGCTTCAGAGATTCTCACAGATCTCTAAAGCAGATTGAGAGAGATTATAGAAAGCAGCAAGAAAAAGGGGAAGAGTATGATGCTATGGAGGAAACTAAATGGTTACCTTTCTATTTGCAGTTTATTTCACTTATGAAAACTTGAGATATTTTTGGTAAGGATTTTTGCCTCAAAGCTAAAGTATTCAAACGCCAGCTGGAAATTAGAATGTGCACAAGGCACTTAAATTGGCTAATTTTGATATATAATGTTCTTAACTACCTTCAGCCTGGGGATCGTGACCTCAGCTTTTTATCATATGTGTTGGATTGTATGCCACTTTTAGAAGTGAAGGTAGTATGGGAACTTTTAATTGTACCTGTGTGATTTATATCCAGTCAGCTCTTTAATTTCTTTTGGCTGTCTGAGGTTTCCGACATGCTGTAAATTTCACCAACTTTTTCATTATCTGCAATTTCTTTATGACTTGTGAATCAGAGTGGAGAGAGAGTGGATTTACAGCGGAGATAAACATGTCCATAAAGTCTGTATCTGTGTCAGTAATTGTACTGCTGTCAAGTGACTGTCCTGTTTTACAGGGCTCTCTTGGGGAAGAACAGTTTGCTACTAGTGGCAGAGTAGCGTTCACTCTTGAGTTTATATTAACATATCAGGAGATTAGTTTGCAATGATTGGGGTGGAAATTGAAGCTAGATATTAGTTACTGTTGGTTTTCCCATCCCACTTCTTACTGTCAGCTAATGAATGAATAATTAATTGAATTGAATAGTTACATTTGAAAGACAAGAGAAACAGAAAGAAAGCAGTTCCATGTGAAAATGTAGTTTGGCTGTTAATGATATCAAATATGTTAATCATATGTAAATATTACCGTATAGTAAACAATTATTTCATTACAATTTTAATAGAATATAGCAAGATTGCATTCTAAACGTTCTACTATGGTTGGTCTCATAGTCAGATATTTAGATTGGGCTTGACATTTCTATCCACCTACTGAGTACTTCTCAAGGACTTGGAATAGCAGACGTTATTTGATGTTACAGGATATAAGGTGCCTTTTGCAATTGACTGGTGGTGATTTTGTCAATGCTGATGGTATTCAAGTGATGCTCCAGATGTTTTGGGATTGTACCCAAGGCACCTATTACTATTAGTATTATCTTTGATTTCTTTTGCCACACTTGTTTTACTTTTATTATTGCCTCAAGATTTCAGTATCAGGAGAAAGAAAATTCTGTGAATTTACATTAAATATACCAAGCATTCAGTGTATAGTGCTTCTGTGTCCGTTTATAATTGTTGGATAAGGATCACTGACAAAAAAAACACAAAGATATTTTGCGGTTTTGTAGCTTCTATGCTAATTTACACAATATGGGACATTTGATATAGTAATAGTAATAATACAGTCTTACTAAATTATTTGACAGTGTTGTAGGAATTAGTTCTTAAGTAAAGTGATGGCATTTGGGGGAAAAACTGTCCTTGTGTCTAGTTGTTCTGATGTGCAGTGCCCTATAGCGTTGTTTTGAGGGTAGAAGTTGAAACGATTTATGTCCAGGATGTGAGGGGTCTGTGGAAATGTTATACTATGTTAGAAAATAAGACCTTGCAGAAATAGTTAGTTTCCTTTTTTATGCATTCCTGGCCCTTTTAGCTTTGAAGAAGCTATCTATGGAATAGAATATACTAGACTAGGGATCTGAGACAATACTAAGTGCCTCATTAACTTTTGTAGGCTAGAACATGATAAAATGTCATCAAGTCCTTATCAGATGCCTGATAATCTGCTACAAGCTGGAGTGCCATTAGCTTAAATTATCAATCAAATGCCTTCCTTGAGCTTAAAGAGCAGTGATTAAACATGGAGTGTCCCCTGAGGACTCTACAGCTGTCATGGGGGTTGAAGTCGATCCCCTCCCTTGCCAACCAAGAGAGAGTTTGAGCAAGAGGTCTCATTGGGGCGGGCCCTCTTCAAACCCACACGTGCCTGTCCCAGCTGTTCTGTTTTGCCTAATGAATTGCATTACAGGGAGAAACTGGGTATTGTCATCGCAAGCTGCCTTCCCTGGGGACCTGAGCCAACCTCAGTAATGACTAATGTTAGTGATAGTAATTGAAATGTGATCACTCTCTGGGGAGTCACACCAAGCATGATGCTCTCAGGCACTTGTGGCTGCTAGAGACCTGTAAATGGCTCAAAAGTGATTTTTAATTGCTCTACTTTCCTAGTTACATTTTCCAAATATGTTTCCTTTTTATAGGTAATACAACACATTTCCCCCACACTAGGGAAAGACATGTATTGTCTTAAAAACTATTATATTTTAAATGGATTGATACTACATCCTAATGTTTACCTCCATCCTTTTTCTTTTTTTTTTTGCCCAATATTTGTTGATATGTAGTGTGCCTTTAAATAGCAGCATAATTCAGCTGATTTGGAATGGGGAGGTTATGATCTAGTCAGTTTGTTCATTAGCTAAGCACTGGGATGCATTGTGGATCTTTTAAATTTTAATTTTTAAAAGAAAAAATAGAAATTCAAGCCAAATTGTATTTGGGAAAGGCTTTATATATTGCCCCAACATGGTATTTAGATTCATTTTGTAGAATTGAATGACTTTTTACATCAACTATCTAAATTGCCAATGACATATTATGAATATAATAGTGAACTTTTAGAAATGGGAGATGGTGAAATAAAATAGGAGGATCAAGTGTTTTTAGGTCCGTAGGTGCATTTAAATTTTTGAAGGAAAATTGATGTCAGCATAAAAAGTTTGATATGGTTGAAGGAATCCAATGAGTTTCACACACACAAACACCCCCAAAAATAAAAAATAAAAACAGAGACGCTGTAGAAAGGCATATTGCTGATGGTAAAGGATAACTTGATATAAAACGTGAATACATAACAAAAGTAGATATCATGAATGAAGACAAATGTACATATCCCAGGATATTGTTGCAGGATCCAATCTGGGTTGGTTACTGGGATCAGACCAAAGCTCAGAATACTAAACACTATGGTGACTGATCCAGATTGGATCCTGCAAAAGTAGATAGGTTACTGCCCAAATCATAAATCTTTTTCATGGCACTCACAATATTCTTATTCTCTCCTTTTATTCAAAGATAAGTTTTACCCTGAAATCCCTTCCTTTCCTTGGCCCTTAAGATTTGTTACTTTCTTTCACTCATTTATTTCTGTTTCAGGATTACTTTTCACTTGATCACGTAAATTGCTATCTTCCTTTGACATCTACAGTTTTGGTCTTCTTGCTTCTTCCTCTTACTCTATCAGATAATCCCCAATCCTCTACTGCCATCATGCTTCTATTGAAGACCCTTTTCCAATTCATTAGGCAGTAACAATTAGCTGTTTCAGTTCTTTCCCAAACCCTGGCAATCTGAAGCGCTTCAGTTTTAAGGACTAGCCCATAATCCTGCATCATATTTAGTTTTTAAAATGTATGAAATGTCACCTAGGTTAAATTAGCCATTTAAATAATATTAATGTGAATTTGCTCCTCCCACAACACCTGTCTTACTGAAAATTCAATTTGTGGCGTTTTCATGTACTCTTAACATTGCTGCAGTTGGAAGTTATTTTAAGGAGTTCATGTTCCCTTATGCTGTTTACAAAATGCTTAGTATATGTTGCTTTAACTAGTATCATTATATGGTAGAAGGTAATTATTTTGTTCTGCTATAGAAGAAAAAAATAATCGGTTAAACTGATGATTCACTCTGGTGTATACATTCTGTATTCCAATCAGAATGGAGACTGTTGATGAAACAAATGTATCTTTTAAAAATAATGGCTTCATGCATACTAGGCATAATTTGTTTAACTCTTGTTGAATAAACTGCAACTGGATGAATTCTTATCGCACAGTAAGCAAACTATGGCTTAGAAGTCAAAATAGCTGGGTTTGCACAATGGCAAAAAACAATATTACTGCTTATTTGTAAACCAGGTCCCAGATTCAGAATTTCAGATTTCATCCAGCACGATTATTAGAGCAATGTCTTGAAGAAATTGAAGAGATAAACTGACATTTCCATTGATGGTGTATGCTTGCTTAGGGAATGCATCAGCAGATGTAGAGGCCAATTCTTATGGTGCTTTCTCATGAAAGGTCCACGACACATCTATTTACATCACTGAGAGGTATTAAAGGGTCATTGCTGTGATTATTCCTATTAATAAGCAATTCTTCAAATATTACTTTGAGGTTTTATTTTTGATATGATATGGGATTATATAACTTAAACAATGAAAAATATCCAACCTGCTAACTTAATGTTAACAACTTCATGAACAATATCTAATATGGTTAACAATAATACCGTTTATTTTTGCCGTATGATACTGAATCCACCTGTTAGCTTGGTATTCTTGACTGTGGATAAATTTGAGGCACACCATAGTTAACATATCTTTGTTCCATAAAAAATGTTGACATTGAATACAGATGAATACTGAGTTCAAGCAATTCTAAACATATCTTTTTTTTTTGCCAAAGGAATTTTCTGAAACATCCTAGTTCAGGAATCTTATTCTTTTTCTTCTTTCGCAGAGCCCTCATCTGAGGTTTTTTTTGGAGACAAATGAATTCCGTCTCACCATTACTTATGAATTCTAGTTAAGATAAAGCACTAAGGTAGCATAGGTTGAAAAAGAAAGGGAGTAGCTGGAAACAACTAGTAGTTGTCCTGAGCCGTTACTGTTTAAGTAATTTAATATGGATGCATACAGAAATTTAATTCTGGATTAATTAGTGATACATACTGCAGATAAGATATATTAATTTTCTTCTACTGCTATCTTCAAGTTTTACTTGAATTTTTTCCTCTAGAAATAGTATAGAGTTACATTTTTGTTGACTAAAACATATAATTTTTGTTGACATAAAACATAGAATTGATGATACACTCAAATACCAGTTATTCGTTTCCTCAAAAGACATTTGTTTCATACACAGTATCTGGTCAGACATTTTTCGATGATGATAGGAGGAAGCTTAATTTCTTTAACTATTTAGCAATTAACAATAATGGTATTGTCTTTAAATATCATCTGGGACATGTACAATATATACACACATTCACACCCATTGGTTAGAATGTTCTGGAAATGTTTGTGTAGATGCTTTGGATAGTTATGATAATTTTGAAGGTACAAAATAACAGTTAAATCTCTTTAGGAAAAATTCAGGATAAATTCAAATGCAATCTTTATAATTAGTTTTATAAAAGCATGTTTACTCTGTATGTTGCTCAGGTTTAACTAAATCAATGTTAAAATCAATTTTCGTTAAACCAGTGTACTGTTTGTACAAAGAAAGACTTTAATGTGGTACCTTTAGACTTTGTTGTTTTAAGCAATGTGCATATATTTTGAATAAGTTTCAATCTGTTCACAAAAGGCACATTATGGGTAGAATGAATTGATTTTACTTCTAACTCTTGCAAGTTCTAATACTTTGGATTATTTCCATTTAAACTCCTCCTTGGTAGTTATATAACAGGTTTGCCACATGAAACTATATTTGAATTATGCATATTTATTATTGTCTATTGCAGAGTAATGTCTATTTTAGATATTTCAATAAACCCTACATTTGTAGGCACTAATCCAAACCAGTCTTTTTGCATAACTCATTTTTGCATTAGTTTTTCCATATCTGATACAACCCTACAAAGAATCTTTTTCCACCAGCATCAAGCTTTTTCCTTCAGCACCATATGAATTATAGTGGAGTGACAGGAAAATTGGAATTTCCCCCATGTGGCCATGGTCATGTTTTCTTTTCATAAACAGGGAGGGAAGGCATACTACTTTACCTGTGGAAAATATCAGACAAAGATAGTTGCATGTTATTATATATGGTTCAGACCCTCTACTGTGAATTGAACAGGAATTTCCAGGGGGAAGAGTTGGAAGTCATGTAAAACCCCATATGTGAAGGCATAATGTAACACTTGTAAGTTTCTTCTCTGTGAGCTTTAAAGGAAGCTGGACTTATTTATCATTTTGATAGCTACTTCTTTACCTGACATGGCTGCAATTAATGTGATACAAACATTTATGTTGTAAGAGCCTTGGCATAGGTAAATAATTTGACATCAGCACAACATATGCATTGACAGAATCAAGACTTTGGGTTCTGGCCTACTTTTTTCCTCTCAGACTTATTTCATATATTTGAAGACTACTTCTTAATTATTAGTCTCATGGCAGTTTACAATGAAAAATTAAAAAGCACAAAAATCATTTATAAGAGTAGAAAATAATCCACAAACAACATTACAATGTACAAATAGTATTCATATATATATAAAACCTGAGAAAGAGATAGATCTTCAGCTGCACTACAAGATTTAATTTTAGATGTGATTTATGAATTTCAGTAGGGAGAGTATTCTAGAATGGAGGCACCTCCACTGAAAAGATATACCAGCAATAAAAAAAATCTAAAAAAAATATCTTAATGACATGTTTTAATGTTGTAGCTTCATCTAAGGTTTCTAATATTTTGATTTTTTTTAATCGTTAAAGATAGACAATTTCTTTTGCAGTTGCCAGCCAATCTGTATGCAGTATTTTAGGCTTCTAATTTTTATAATAGCACCAATGTCCAGTTAATGATGAGCAATCTAACAAATCCAAGGGAAATAAGTTCCATAACCTTAAATCATTGACTGTTGCTGTGGATCCCTGTGGCACTAAATTTCTCAGGATCAATCACAGTTTTCCCTAGGCTTGCCTTGTGCTTGCTTACCTGTTAGAATTCAGCATGCCATATCCTAAGAACCCTTTCTCTTGAATGGAATTCAAAAAGACACTTATATTTTCATAAATAAATTAAGAATTCAGTGGCTTCTTTCGGCTAATCAGGACAGGCTGATAAACCTTGCTAGCTGTTTAATAAATGAATTGTGACTGATTACCTATTAATATGGACGCCTTAGGAATTCACCCGGGGGGAAGCAGAGCAGTGAAATAGAGAGGGGCATGGCCCCCTGGGAAATCAGGGCTTCATGTTTGCAGCTTAAATATCTCTGTGAAGTATCAATAAGGAGGTAATTGAATTTTGAACACAAACATGAGCGCCGGATGGATGAAGAGAACGGGGGAGGGGGGGCTCTGATCGTCTCTTCTAGGCCCCTTCATTCTTCCCTCCTCTTTCCCTTAGAGACCACTCTAGTGAAGATAGATGCTAAATCCATTAAATAAAGATTAGATTCTGTCATGGTAGAAAGTGGTAGCTTAGCTAGATCCCTGAGCAAATTGGGACCTTTAGCAATACAGAAAATTAAAATATACATTTTTAACAAGTGTGCTATCGACACGCTAATAATGGCTGCCTGGCTTATGGGGTTTGCTCGCCTTTCAGATTTGCTTTTGTTTGTCTACATTGTTTTTGATGTTTTCTGTGCTAGGTTGGAATTCTTTTTTTTTTATTTCTTAAGCAGCGGAATTATAGCTTGTTTTAACTATATTCTGACAGTTTTCTTATGTTCTGTAATTTCCTCATAGAGAGGCACTTAAAATATAATATGGTCTTCCGTGATCCGGCATAAGCAATTAAGAGGTATTAGATACCTCTAGGGACAAATTAAAGCCATAGGATCATTGTAAGGATGTAAAAAATGTTCAGTGGAGATAGTTAGATGTGTATCTAGACCCTTTCTAGAATCTTGATATCTTTTGGAACTGAATTTCTAGAGATTGAATTAGACTACTAAAGTAGTGCTGACATCACTTGCTTTTGTCTCCTAAATTGCTCTATAGAGGAAATAACCATGACCAGTAATTATTGCAATCTAAATGGTATATCCAGGTTACCCATTTTATGCAGCCCATTCTTCTTTAGCTCTGCTTCTTAATTTCCTTGCCAAACAGGAAGAGAACAGTAACCTGGAAGGGTATGATAGAGCTATGTTTCCATCATATGTTCCTGACATTGCAGGAGGAGATGCCCCTGCCCACCAGTATAATGACTCTGTGTCATGTGGCCAGCATGACTAAACGCCAAAGGTGCAGAGAACGCTGTTACTTTCCCATCAAAGGTGATCCCTATTTCTTTACTTGCATTTTTACATGCTTTCGAACTGCTAGGTTAGCAGAAGCTGGAACAAGTAACGGGAGCTCATTCCGTTATGGGGCACTAGGGATTCGAACCGCCAAACTTTCTGATTGACAAGCTCAGCGTCTTAGTCACTGAGCCAACGTGTCTAGATAGGTGCTAATTGGTTCTTTGTGACTGATTCATTTTTGGGAAAATATAACTACCGTGTTTCCCCGAAAATACGACCTGTCCCGATAATAAGACCAACCCTGCTTTTTGGGGTGGGCGTAAATATACGCCCT
>JANHFT010003169.1:106079-124550 GCA_032467955.1 Pseudoxenodon macrops | reverse complement strand
TTAGACTTAGAATAACTTTATTGTCACTTTGAATGTACACTAATCGGCATACATTAAAATGAAATTTCATTGCATATAGTTCTCAAAGGGTCATGTCCTCCAATACACACTTATACACATAACAGTCAGACAGACAGACAAACAATTATGCCCACATATATTATATGTCACGGAGAAAGTCTAGTTCAGATGTATGTATGTGTACGTGGTAAGAAAAATGAATTTTGCCAGTTTACCAGATGGATAGCATAGGGATCAAAGCTGTTACAGAATCTGGTAGTCCTGCTAGAAATACTTCAAAACTGGGAGCAACAGAAACAGACCATGAAGTGGGTGTGTGGGGTCTCTAACAATGCTTTGAGCTCTAAGCACATAGTGCTTATAAGCAGTATCCTGAATAACACGAAGCAAGCTTCTTATAATGTTCTCGGCTGTCCTTACCACTCTTTGTATGGACTTTCTATCTGAGGCACTGCTGCCACCAAACCACAGTGATAAGTGGCATAGACAGAAGGAGAAAATGTGCTCTCCCCATCTGATGCAGGAAATGTACATGCTGGTTTGCACACTTCACTGAGGATGACATGTGGAGAGACCAGTTCAGATTGTTAGTTATCAGCACTCCCAGATATTTAATACTGTTGACCACCTCTACAGCTGCATCCTAGATACTCAGTGGAGTATGACTGTCTGCTCTTTCTAAAATCTACAATGATCTCTTTTGTTTTATTAACACTTAGAACCAGATTACTTTTATTGCACCAGTCCATCAGAGCAGTGGTGAAATCCAATTTTTTTTACTACCGGTTCTGTGGGTGTGGCTTGGTGGGCATGGTGTGGCTTGCTGGGTGTGGCTTGATGGGCGTGGCAGGGGAAGGATATTGCAAAATCTCCATTCCTTCCCCACTCTTGGGGGAAGGATATTTCAAAATCTCCATTCCCGCCCCACTCTGGGGCCAGTCAGAGGTGGTATTTGCCAATTCTCCAAACAACTCAAACTTTCCACTACCGGTTCTCCAGAACCTGTCAGAACCTGCTGGATTTCATCCCTGCAACAGAGCCTTCAGCTATTCCCTATAAGCATCTTCATTGTTCTCCCAGATAAGACCCACCACCGCGGTGTCATCCACATACTTCACAGCACAACAGTCATGTGTCATCAAGGTGAACAATAATGGATTCAATACACAGCCCTGTGGGGAACCCGTACTCAAGGATATGAAATTAGAAAATTTTCTTCCAACTCACACAAACCGGGACCTATCAATAAGGAAATCAAGTAAAAGTATTGGTACATACTGTATGTTAGAAGAATTAGAGTATTCATTTTGACCTTTACAATCACATTTGCTTGCTGAGAGCCTAAAATGGCAATAAACTACACAAATAAAAGGGGGGGGGAATAGAATCTGCAGAAAAAGTCATTAACCTTTGTCCAGATTTGCTGAGCTTGTGAAAATGCTTCAGTGTTTTGTCTTAGTTCTTTTCTCAGTTTTTGAGCTAAGTAAATTTTAAAATGAAGTGCAAATTATACAAACATGATCATTGGGTGAAAAATCTATGCATGCATAAATCAATAACAATGATTAACTTAAAGCTGACTCTTTCCTGTACAGCTACAGAAAGCCAATGTTTGTATTTTTACAGTCAAATGTATCATTTTTAGTGCAAGAGTCATTTTTAATAGAAAAAAGTTCAGTTATTTAAAATAAAGAGGATCTGGGGATATAGAAGCGGAATCCATAACTTAATCTGGTTTTGGAAATTGATATAATTTAGAGTGACTGGTACAATGACCTACAGCAAAGCCATTTAGAACAGAGGTACATAAAGCAGAATTATTTACTTGAATTCCTCCACAGATCTTGACCATTCAAGTAGTTCATCATTGCAGAACAGTCTTTAGGCTAGTTTTTATCTGGCTCAATAGCTGTTGACACAAGAAACTATTCAAACACACCACCCTCCTCCTACACACCAAGGTGGCACGCCTCATGAGGGATTAAACGTGCAGTGCATTGCTATATTTTCTTGAATAGATGAATTAGTACAGGCTGCTGCTATTTTACAGAAGTCAGAGGCTGAGACAGAAATGTCTTTGCTCCAGATATCAGGAAAAAAAAACACCATACAGTACAGAGGCTTGTGCATCACTTCACCATATAGACATTGAAATTCAAATCCATTTAATATATTATATGCTGTTCCAGCTCTGCAATATTCAAATCCTAATTGGTGGATTTTGAGGCTGCCAGATTCCAAAAAGGCTCTGTGCTGCTTATAAACTTTAAAATTGAAATATAGTATGGCATAACATAATATAACATAAAACATAATGTATGTATCTCAAGGGGACTGCTGTTTTTGAAGACAGGCACTGTGACAGAGGAGGCTCCCTTCCTCAATCCACTAGATGACCATATTTAACTGAAGGGGACACAGAACAAACCCACTCTGCCCAATAGCAATAGCACTTAAACTTATATACCACTTCATAGTACTTTACAACCGTCTCTAAATGGTTTACAATCTTTACAATATTGCCCCCAACAATCTAAGCAATTTCAAAAGGATGGAAAGCTGAGTCAATCTTGAGACTATCAGGATCAAGCTCCCGGCAGTTGGCAGAGTTAGCCGGCAGTACTGTGCCTTCTATTCTATTCTATTCTATTCTATTCTATTCTATTCTATTCTATTCTATTCTATTCTATTCTATTCTATTCTATTCAGTAGACAAACCTCTGCAACACAGTGTCCTGCCCCCCCCCAATTCCCAATTCTTAATTTCTGCAGCTGATCCATTGGGATACCATGGTCAATGGTATGAGAAGATCAAAGAGCATGAGGATGGACCTTCCCTATCCTGGCTTTCTCAGAGATTATTTCAAAGCATAACCAGTACTGTCTCAATACTGTACCCTGGTCTAAAGCCCAACTGGAATAGTTCCAGAAAATTTATTTCTTCCAAGTCCTCCTGTAACTACTGTTTGACCATCTTTTCAACAACCTTCCCCATAACGGGAAGATTGGAGACTACATGATCCAACAAAGGCTACTGGAGAAGGTGATGCACCATTGCATCTTTCAAGGCCAGAGGGATCATCTTATTCCTGAAAGGTCATCTCTCAGGTCACGTTGAGAAGCTGTGGTGACTGATTCTAACATACCAGAGGCCAAACCCACAATTCAGAGGTTCTTGTCCAATCTCAGGAGTTACAGATTCAGTCCTCATAACATCACAAGACTACCTCAAGCATCTCATCTGGTGTTTCTATTCTATTCTAAGTAGACAGAGTCCAATTCTAAGAGGATCTGAGCTATTTTATCTGTCAGGCAGCATGAATACTTGCTGTCGTGTGTCCTTTGGATATTTCTGGAATTTCTGCTCCCACAACAAAGAGTGGCAGTCACGCAGTTGTAGACAGATGCTGTAAGATTGGCGAAATAATAATGCTTTGCTGCCATTATTGTTACACTGTAGGGTCCAATATGGGTCTTACTTGTGTTGGGTCCAGTTTGCACTTTGTCTTCCTCCAATGAAATTCCAATCATCTCTTCCCAGAGCTCTTCAAAGAACTAAGGTGAAAAGAACTTAGGAAGGGTAGCTGCACAGACAGAAGTGCATAGGACCAATCTAGTATGAGTTTTAGTTGCTTTCCTATTCTAGGGTTCAATCAAGGCCTTGACTGAGATCCTCAGGTAAAGCCCCATTTCTCTAGTAGAGTGCATAAGTCACTTAGGATGGGCTGTTCAAACAGATTTCCCCATAGGAATGAATGGCACCATTGAGCTACAAGGCAACTAGAAAACGATCTGTCTGTTGCAACACAGTGATAGTAAGTGAGTTAGAAAAAAAAATGCAATTCCTATGGTACATTAAGCAAAGGGTGGGACAAGATGTCTACCAGCTTACTGATTTTAAAGAACTAGATAATGTGTATAGCAATGAATTCACCCAAAAATGCATATAATTTCTGATCACAAATGATGGCAGCAATTGTGCAACCTGGATTAATTTTTAAAAAGTTAAGCTGAAGCAGACCCAGCTACAGTAGTCCTTAAATGGGAGACTATTAGGAAACACTAGGTCAATAAAATCATTGCATAAGTGGAACAAGCAGTTGACAAAATACTTATGTATTATAATAAAATGAAATCTATATGGATGTATCCACATAGTCATCAAAAATCAAGCCTCATTTGAGGGAGTCTTTATTTTTTACAGTAGGGCTGATACACTTAACTCTGAATCTAAGAATTGTCTTTGATTGACTTTTAACATTGGTTCCTCTGAATGCCTGGGAAAGGTGCAAGAACAGTAGTAGTAATTAAATGAATAAATTAATTTAATTGAGTCAATTAATTAAATCCCACCCACTAGGGAAGTAAACAGATTGCAAAGCTTTATGAAGGTGTTAGACTGCAGTGCCTTATATATTTACATGGGGAATAAGTAAATAGGCCTTGCTTCTGAATAACATGGATAACACTTAAATGATAGCCAAGGGTACAGATTTGATTTAAGTATTTAATAGAACATCGAAGCATAAGAGTTAGAAGAGGTCATTTAGGCCATCAGATGCAGCCCCTGCTCAGTGCAGGTATCCAAATCAAAGCATTTCCAACAGAGGCCTTGCTAGTTTCTGCTTCGCTTAAGCATGTTCCAGGAAAAGAATGTCACTAGTTCACTTGATAATTATGTTAATTATTGGGAGGGGGCTTTTTGCCCTTTAACATGAAATTGGAAGGTCATTTCCTATAACTTGCACCCATTCTGCAGTGATGAAATACTAGGATTATCCTCTTCTGAATGACATATTTTTCACATATTTGAAAATTGCCATCATATTTCTATCAGTCTTCTTTTCTTAGGGCTAAAAATCTCTAGTTCCTTCAATCTTTCTTTATAGCACTTAGTTTCCAGATTAAACGTGCACTTCTTCCTTTTTAAAAAAAAAGCTGCATCACATGGTTGGCTCATATTTGGTTTGCAATCAAGTACTATTTCAAGATCTTTTTCACAAATATATAATTCTAAATTTAATTTCTGTTTCTTGTTGAAGAACTTTGCAGTTTGTCTCACGACCAGAACCGGTAGGGTAATGACTAGGTATCATCTATTAAACATCTAATGGTTTACTGCCCAAACAACCCAGCTCAGAGAGCACCAAGGGCTGCACAGTTTAGCTTTGAGCTACGTTTATTCTCTTCTTTTGGAGATATATTTTCTTGGTCTCAGCTGCCTAGCTGCATGGAACTGAGAAACATGGACATTTCCCCCAAGGATACTTATATTGAACTGATTGTTTCTCGTTGGAAGGGATAACCCTGAAATAATTTCTGCACCAAAAAATACTGGAGTAAGATTTGGGTGAAATTCCTTGCAGTCATAAACATTATTAGGTGAATTCAACTCAATGTTATAATAACTATAAAGTGAAGCTGGGAAGAGCTAAATATAAAACTCCTTTAAAAAAATGAGTTAAATAAACTGCTACTATATTTCAGTTTTGAGAAATAAATTGTTTTGTGCATTTACCACTTTTTATAATTAACTAGACATGGTTCCTGGCTTTGTCTAACTTCTTTGCAATGCTTTCTCTCTAGCGACCAACTGGCATGATTGCCTGTCGGCTTTCATTACTGAAAGAAATATGTGTAGGAAACTTCTTTTCTATCAGCCTTGCACAGACGAGGAATAGCTCAGCTTGCTCTTCAGCCTGGATTTTTATGCTGAACAATTTAACCATATAGCCTTATAGTCACAGGGCAAGCTAAGAAAAAGAAGAAACTGCTCACTTAATGGGAAGAAGTAGATGTAGAACTCAATGGGAAGAAACAGCTTCCTGAACATAGATGAATCAGTTCTTGATTTTTGGTTGGATCTACCTTTTGGATTTTACCTAATGGCCTCTAAGATAATAGCCTGAGTCAGCTTCTGACTCATTTGCTGCGTTTGCTGGAAATTCATACACTCGTAGAAATATCTGGTGTTCAGAAATCTGATGCTCTGTGTTTTCCAGGGCACACAGGCTAAAAGACTAAAATGCCTGCTCCACAAACTATTTTAAAATAAGAGCTTGCTTCTTTAGGCTAACAGTAAGTCATCTGCCACCATTGTCTGCATTCTGCAGACTGCTGGCTAATTCATTCCTTCACTTGAGGCAGTCAAATGTAATTTTAAATGTTGTTATTGCAGATGCCTTCTTTAACCTGTCTCAGGGAAGACAAAAGGTCATAGAGTAATCGGGAGCTGATATCAACATAAAGGAAGTAGCTGACAGTGGTGGGATATGTGAATAGAGAAACGAAAGGACTCTGTTTTCATTGTATTAATAACAAATCATTTGCTGGGGTGGAAAGGTTGGTTGATTGTGTTTTTCCTTTCATTTAGAAAAGTCATACCATTTTGACTCTGGTGTTGAAAGAGTTCTTTTGCCCTTCTTTACTAAGGCTAAGAAGGATGGTCCTCTAGCTTTCTCTCTGAGCAAAAGGATTGAAATACAGCTCAGCCTTTAAATTAGTTTTATTAATGAAAATGAAGCAGTTTTGATAGATAATGTTTATGTGCATGAGGAAATTGCATATGTGCATCGGGTAGAAGTGTGAGAAAGGTGGATTAATTTGATTTTTTTTTTTACACATTTTTCCCGTAGTTAAGTAATTTCCTATATATTACTACTGTGTGCACAAAGTAAAAACAATTGTCTTCCCTGATCTTATAATTCACAGCTGCTTCATACATCATCACAGGAATTGTTTTCTATCTGCCTGCTTCTCTTTTTGTCCCATCTTTCTTTCTACCCTATCTTTGTGTTCTGTCTTTATTCTGTCCATCTATTCTATCTTCTACTAATGAAGTCGGTTTTCATTCATTAATTATTTGGCTTCCTGTTGCTAATACTGGGAAAAAGGCAGGCATGCTTTTGTTTATTTCAAATTATGTTTGGAACATATGTTCAAGAACAGAACAATGTGTCATATAGTTTTATGTCTTCCATCTGAAAAAGCACACAAAAATGAAATACAAAATAATGAGATCCATTTGTTTCATTAGTTTTAGTCATAGAAGTAATGGGAGTTCAAGGAGAAGTTTCAAATGAAATCCATTCCTTTCCATTAATTTGTCATTGATTTTAAATTTGCTTCAATGGGACCCCGGAAGAAATAGCATACACACACACACAGAAAAGTTATAGGGTTGGTAGAAGGCTGAGAATTTGGCCTGAATCAGTACATCGTTTCAAAATGCCTTTAGATTAATTACCCTTTTACTGACCAGAAATTCAGAAGATATGAACCTTTATAAGGGCAGTATGCATACCACACTGAAGTTACAGGACACAAAAGAAGTGTCCAAGTCTCCCATTGATTTAAATGGAAACCATCATGAATGGGGATATTTTTTTTAAAAAAAGCTTGGTTTGGGAAACTGATCCTTACCTCCAGGAGCATCAAGCAAATCATGAAAGAAATCCTATAGAATAATAATAGAAATGAATGGAGTAACTCATAACCTTATGTATGGGTGTGTTAACGTGTATCAATTAACTGTTTTATGCTTAAAAAACAATCGGCATATTTTTACCTCCCTGAAGAGAAGACTTCCCAAATAAGGCATAATAATGCCAGCTTCATTGCAAAAATATGATTTACAGACTACTCTTAAGTTCTGCCACAACTTCAAAGCCTCTTTTGGCTATTTCTAGTGTCCAAGGATATAGTGATTAGAGCAAGGTGAAGCAATACAGTTCTTTTTTCTTGGAAGTGAAAAGACTGTGCTGCTTTGTGCACTAGTTTTGAAAGAAGCTTCAGTCAAGTCTTCTAAACAAGCACCCTCTTCAAGATAGAGAATACTTCAGTGGTCATCTGGCCCAAACCCTGCTTATGATCTACATAGATATTATGGACTGACGGTCATCCAGCCTCCATCTGAAGGTTTCCATTGAAGGAGAACATCCATTAGGCTCTGGTACCCCTAGCTGACAGCTCATACCATCAGTTTCTCCTGCACTCTAGCCTGCATGGATTTTGTTTCAGCTCTTTGATTTATTCCTGTACCATCAAGAAAAGACCACTCAATCTTTTGTAGGATAAACTTTTAGATATCTGACTTCTTTTAACCATGGAGCCCAGGACTCGGTTTCTGGTTGACTCAACATCTTGATAGCCCTCATCTTCAGTTTGCTAATATCCTTTTTATGGTAGTAAACACATTGCAAATAAGGCCTCACCATGGAAGAATTAAGGTGGAACAATAATGTGTTGCTATTGGTTCCATGCTCCTGTTAATATAATTCACAATTTTTGAATAATGTTCCCGGTAATGACTTCAGTATACTACATCGTTATTTGAATTCACCAAGTCCACAGTAGGCAACTAGTCTGAAAACATGTTTTAAATCATATATCTTTTACATTTCTGTTCATTCAAAAATATAAAATTCTAACAATGGAGAATTTCTGGCCACATTTATTAACACCTTTCCAGGAATGATAATATATCAACTGAGAAACTGAGAAAAGTCCTTTGTGACTTTTTGAAGGAAAAAAAACCCTTATTCAATCACTTCAGCTCATAGATGTTCTTAATTGAGACTGATAGGGCACTTGACAGCTACTGAAAATGTAATTTCAGGCTGCTTGCAAGTATTACCCAGTGTGAACCAGAAAATATTTAGTTCAAATTTTCAATTCTAGACGCTAAAAAAACTGTTCTCTGAGATAGATAATAAAATGAAGAATGCCTTTGAGTCCATCACTCCTTAAACAAGCAGTATCTATAAGCTTAGACTGATTTACAGAAGGTTTTATTGTTCCAAGATCATTTGGAAGAAAGTATTCTCAAAGAAACAAAATGTAAGAACACCCACAGTATGGATATGTGGAATGGAGAACTTGGTCTTTGAATAAAAGAACTTGAAAATTAATGGAACAATGTGACAGATAGCAATGTGATTTGAACAGTGAACTAGAACTGGAGATATCTAGTTTGCCATCCCCTTTTGATTATGAAACTCAACAGTGTGATGATTGGCTATTTTTGCCTCTCACCCTAACCTACGCAATTCATGTTTGTTGTGAAATTAAAAAGAGAAAAAAACCATAAAGCAACCAAGCGACTCTAGCAGACTATATAGTAAATAGATTAAATAAACTCTAAATAGAAATGAACTGACAAAAAGACAGAGTACGTATAACTGAAATAAATAATAAATTCTCCTAGTAGTATAACATAAAATAATTGTAAATGCTGGGTTTGACTTAGTGGTATCTAGGTCTCACCATTCTTCATTCTGAATGAGAGCATAAAGTAAGCAGAGGCTATGACATAACTTCTGGAACACAGCCTGCTTAAAATGGCAGGCAGAAGATTTCTTAAATAATATTTATGAAAAATGGTTTCCAGAAAATGGTAGGTAATTTTCCCCATCAAAACAGCAACCACAAATGAAATCATTATGCACAGAGATATATGCTGGGCAGTTTAAATAGCTTTTCTTTTAAAAAACGGAGCAAAAAGGCGCCATATTTTATTTTAGGAATAAGTAAATGTGGAAAACATGGACAGGAATATTTTAATGCAAAGCCTGTAAAGATATCTGAAAGTCAAATCAATAAATAACTAAAATGAATGTTTAGTCATTTAAGTTATACATCTCCATCAGGGGTAGGTTCTAATTTACCTCGCCGCCGGTTCGCTGCCTCCTGCGCTGCATGGGCACGCCTTGTATCCGCGCGCACATGCACAGCAGAAAAAAGCCCCGAAAAATTCCAAAAAATAAAAAAGGCTGAAAACAAGATGTATATCCTACCCCACTTGCAAGAGAGCAGCTGTCTAGCACCTCTTGGCAAGTAATGCCCACCCAGCGGGCAACCACCCCTCTGTCTGGCATGGCAGGGCTCCTACCCCTTTAGCGATGCTAAGCAATCGGCAGGAGCCCTGCGACCCTTGGCGAAAGAAAATGTCTCGCGAGTTCGAGATTGATTGAACTCGCGAGATGTTTTCTTTCACCAAGGGCTCCTCCGGACACAAGGCGAGAAAGGCGATCGCTACAAGGTACAGGAAAGACACGGCCCATCCCCACCCCACCTGCCAGAAATGAGTCTCTGTGAGACTCATCGCGCCCCCGCTGCTGCTGCCTCGTGGAGCAGGACTGTGCAAGACAACAAGCCTTGCAGAGTCCTGCTCCATGAGCTTAGCCACTCGGCCGGCGCAAAAAACAGGGAGGGGAGGTGGCGGCGACGAGACATCGAGTCCCACACTCGCCGCCTCCTGCACCGCCAAAATAATAAGCCCTCCCCCCCAGATAATAAGGCCAAAGCCATATTTCGGGGTTCAAAAGAAAATAAGACCATGTCTTATTTTTGGGGAAACACGGTACAAGTCAGAACACAAATAAGAAAAGAAAAGAAAAAAATTCCACTTTCCAATTTCAGCGTTCAATAATTATAGTTCCTAGTATCTTTTATATTTGATTTCCCTTTAAACCTTCGTCGCCTCTGCCTTCTTCCTCCACACAGCGCCTCTCCGATCTCTCCTGTCCCGTTACTGTCATCCTTCTGTTCTGCCCTGTCATCCAACAATCTATTTCTCCCAGTCCTTTTTCCTTTCTCAAACTACATTTCCCAAACTG
Source organism: Pseudoxenodon macrops (assembly GCA_032467955.1). Lineage (NCBI taxonomy): Eukaryota > Metazoa > Chordata > Lepidosauria > Squamata > Pseudoxenodontidae > Pseudoxenodon > Pseudoxenodon macrops. Next base: position 113,913 of record JANHFT010003169.1, on the reverse strand, counting down.
CCTTCCGTCTTTCTCAAAACCTTCCATTCTTTTCCCCTTCTTTTAAGTCCTTCTGCTACTTTTCAACACTTTCTCCAGTCCCTTGCAAAAAGGTTCTCTTTCCCCTCTTCGACTTTACTGTAGCTTCTCCGCTCCACCTACATGTTCACCGCTTTCCTTTCTCTCAGAGTCTCAATCACCTCGTACGTTTTCCTGTCTTTTCTTTTGTTGCCGACACAAAAAAAACTCCTCCGATTCCGCAGTTACAGATTTTCCCTTTCTTTGTCGATACCTCCAGCTGATTTTTCTCTCTTGTCTTCCTCTCTGATGGCAGTCATCACGCCTTCGGATCGGCCATTAACAGGCCAATTTCTCTTGCTCCTGATCCGAAGGTTCCTCTCACTCTTCCGGGAGATTGCCTGTCTCCCTTGCAGCTCCGAGGTATCCCCTCTCCACCTGTGCTCTCTCCAAGAGCTAACCTTGCCCAAAAGCTTCAGGATTTACAAGAAATCATGCAAGCCCCACGGAGCCCCATTAGCTTGCTCCGCACTGGTGTGACATCACTGGAAGCCCTCCAGAGTTCCAGGATCTGGGTAGCTTCTTGTTGCCTTAGCCTAGTTTCTTTTGTGGCCCCAGAGTTTATCTACGTGTTTCCTCCATATTGTGCCGTCTTCTAATTCCACTCAGTAGGAACGGGGACTGGTAATTGTAATTACTTTGGCCAGAACCCAGGAAGGACCCCCGGCATAGTTGTGGGCATGTACTAAGTCCCCTATTTGAAATGACCAGTGCTGGCTGGTCAAATCTGTGGGTGCCTCAGCATTGTAATTTGGATTAGTCTATCTAGTCATGATCTTAGTTTTTGACCCATTAGTAATTCAGCCCTAACACCACCATTTTGTGGTGGTGTTAGAGGTTATGTGTTGCACTAGAAATAACTTATCAATTTTCGCTTGCCAGTCTCTTGGGCCCATTCTAGGTACTCTGTTGCAATGCCTTATTGATCATTTATAGTCCGCGCGGATGCAGATTAACCCATCTGATTTAATTGGTGTGACTATCGGGGTCTCCCATTTAGCATGATCAACTGGCTCCAGAACCATCTGGGCAATTAGGTTGTCTAATTGACTGTCGATTTTGGGCCAGCGAGCAAAAGGGACTCTCTGAGGTTTCATTTGGATGGGGGCAACTTTGGGGTCTAGATTGAAAGAGATGGGTCTCCCCATGTATTTGCCTAAACTTCCATCAAAGACATCAATTAATTCCTTGGTCAGCTCCTCAATGCTGTCATCTTGAATAGTGTGGATGCCAGTCACTCCTAAATCCAGAATCAAACCACTCCATCTCTGTATTTTCCTTCTTTCTTTCAGAGCATGGATTTCATTGTCCTCCTCTGCTGTTTCGTTGTACTCTGTGTTCTCATGATGCACAGTGGCAGCTCCTCATGGAGACTGCATGCCCCATGCTTTCTGGATTGTTGCCACTGACTTATTTGAGGCTTCAGTTGCTCTTGCTTCATCGAATGCTAATTTAAATGTAAGATTAGGTTCAATCTTCTCTGTAGATTGAGGTCCCTCAATCAAAAAACAAGCCTATCTAGCATCGCTTCCTCTAAATCACTGAACTTGTAACAAGCTGTGGCTTTTCATAGTGCAGCAACGTATTGGTTGATCATCTCATCTTCCTCTTTACTCCTGCGGTAAAATTTGTGTTTGTTCACCATCGTTGTTGGTATGGGTGCATAATGTGCTCGGAGCATTTCCTGGAGTATTGCCCATGACACCGTCTACATGTTAGCTGGTTCTGAGAGTGCTTGAGCCATGTCAAGAACTTTAGGTCCACAGTAACCTAAGAAAAGCACTCTTTTGCTATTGTCTGATAGACCTGATAAATCACTCACTTCCATGAAGCAATTGAATCAGAACATATATTTTCCAACTTTCCATAGCTGGTTTGAAAGGAGCTGTTGGGGTGTGCATGATCATCTTGGAAAAGCTGATGCAGAGTCTCAACTTGCTGCGATGATGGCCAATGTCACGTGGATGCATGGCTCAATTCAGCTCCTTTGTCTTTTGTTCACTTCATATCCCATCCGTGTCACCAGTGTTAAGTGAGGTTGAATTGAAGAGGCAGGCCTCCAGCATAGTGACTACAGCTCTTTATTCAGGTACAGCAGATTGGCTGCATTGTCCAGCAGCTGTCAGGCAGCTCAGCCATTGAGGTTGCTGTAATTTCCTGCCTTTCATTTGGACCAATGACTTTAAACCATTTATTGTTTTCTGCTTCAATGGGGACCTTAGTGAAGCCTTCATCCAAAGCTTCGCTCCCTATTAACATACTTAACACCCCTCCCCTCTTGGAAAGGATGTTATCCAATCAGCAATGTTCAACTGATGTAATCATGCAGATAGGCGGGGCATGGGTGGGTATGACTTGACCTGCGCAGCTCAGTTGGTGCAGTGGAAGCCTGGGCAGTCAGCCAATGGAACCACCTGGAAGTTCTCCTGGGGCATGGCTGAATCGACTCCCAGAGAACTCTCTGCTGGATTCTTGGTTCCTCAGGTGGGTGTATGCATTGCCTATCTGGGTTTGAATTTAGTGTAGGTGGAGCCTCAAATTTTGTCTAGGGGTGTTTGGGTTGTTTGGGTAGCTTCTTTTTTTTAAGACCTCTTATTTCTTGGTTCCCTCTCACCTGATTTAGTAATACTTCTAATGATAATATAAATAAAAGTGGTGATAAAGGGCACCCTTGCCTAACTCCCTTCATTATGCTAACTGTCCCCGTCATCTCCCCATTTACCATAATTTTGGCTTTTTGGGTCGAGTATATTGTTTCTATCATTTTGGTAAATCTATCCCCAAATTTCATTAATTTTAATTGTGGTATAAAGACTTTCCAATTCAAATTGTCAAATGTCTTTTGTGCGTCTATGAATACTAATGCCAATTGTTTTCCTGGATGGGCCTCGTAGTACTCTAATGCATTCTAATTTGACGTTTCGGGAGGAATCCATTCTGATCTGGGTGAATTATTTGATTTAATTTTTTTTTTTAGTCTTTCCGCTATTATTGATACAAATATTTTGTAATCCGAATTCAATAGTGAAATTGGTTTGTAGTTTCTAATTTGATAATTGTCTGTTTCTTCTTTCGGAATTAGGGTTATAAACACTTCTGTCCATTATTGCGTTAGTACAGCATATTCTAATATCTCATTGTGTAATCCTAACAGTTTTCCTTCTATTATTTCCTGTAGTTTTTTATACATTTCGGCTGGGATCCCATCTGGTCCCAGTGATTTATTGTTTTTTTGCTTTTTTATGGCCTCTTTCAATTCCATTAGTTTTATTTTATCGTTTAATCTTGTCCTTACCTCCTCCAGCATGATTGGCAAATTCCTTTCTTCCAAATACCTTTTAATATCATCTTCTTTTATTTCCTCACTTGCATACAAAGCTTTGAAGAAGTCCTGGACTATAATTTTTTTCTGTTCTAACCTATGATGGAGTTTTCCCCTTTCATCTTGTAATTGTTGTATATTCTTTTTTGCTTTTGCTTTCTTTAGTTTATGGGCTAACCACCTCCCTGGTTTATTTGCACATTCAAAATAATTTTGTTTTGTGACTTTGAGATTACGGACCATTTCTTCCTGTGTTAATAAGTTAATTTTGTGTTTGATTAATTCCCTTTCCTTTTTAGCTTTATCATCTTGTGGATTTTTCTGCAATACAATACAAACAATACAAACTTGCGATACAAGTTGGTTTTCATCAGGACAACATCTAGAAGTGCCATCCATTAGACATCTGAAGCCCAAGTTGGTATCTTCTCCACTTGCCACATGACCAGAGTGTTCCACTGGTTAATTGTCCTCACTGTTAGGAAGTTTCTTCTCAATTCCATGTTGCTTCTCTCCTTGATTAGTTTCCATCCGTTGTTTCTTGTCCTGCCTGCCAGTGCTTTGGAAAATAAATTGACCCCCTCCTCTTTGTGGCATCGTCTCAAATACTGGAACACTGCTATCATGTCCCCACTGTTCTTTTTTTTCTCTAGACTAGCAAACCCAAATCCTGCAACCGTTGTTCTTCATATGTTTTAGTCTCCAGGCCTTTAATCATCTTAGTTGCTCTTCTTTGCAACTTTTTCAAAAGTCTCAACATCTTTTTTGTATTGATTTAACTGTTGTAACTTGCCTTGGCAAGACTTGGTATTTAGAAAAAACAGGAAAAAAGTTAGTTATTCATTGATTTTCAATAACAGTTAATAAGACATTCAGTTTTCCAAAATGAGACTTCAGGACTGTGCTGAAGGTAGAGAAAGATCTCTAAATCAATTCAAAATTAGGGTTCAAAATATATCATAAGATGATCTATTACAATGGAAAATTGTTTTTTTTAATTATTTTGATTTGTTTAAAAAAAAGGACCATTTTGGTTGCTGTTTGAAATTAAAACAAAACATTTTAATCAACAATTGACTCAGAAGAATCTTCTTTTATGATGAACTGGGAGAAATAAGTATAGTTAATTGACATCACCTTGGAGTTACACTTTTCACAGGATCATCTGTTTGCTATAAAAGATCAGATAACACACATACAAATACACAAACGCTCTGCCACCATGCACTATTTAATCCACATTTATTGAGATAAATCTCCAGAGAGGCTAATAGTAATACCAATGTTCCCCTTACTTGCTTGCCTCCTAAAGGTCTGCACTTTTGAGGGAAAACAAAGGGATAATATCCTGCAAATCTGCTCCATGAAGACTTTCTAAGTATGGTGGATGTTTCCCCCCCCCTAAGATGTCCACTTCCTCCCCTCCAGTCTTGGACTCCACCATGTAATAAATTCATGAATCTTAAGTGGCATTTACACTGGAGTTGCACTAATTATAGTTGGAATGAGAGGGACATCTGCAAATCCTCATGAGGATCAGTTCTCCAACTCAATTAGGCAATTCAGAATAACATTAATGTTTCACTTTGTGAAGGACAAGGCAATTGGTTCTCAGGCTGGAGAACCAATTTCACTCATTTGCACATTATCTGTGCAAATTGTTCTACCAACTAAAACATATCTTGTCGGTATCTCTTTCTTCTGAGTGTTTTTGAGGTTCCCAGTTCTTGGGAATGCTGGTACAAAGGGAGGTTGTTCCATCAGAAAAGAGGCCTTAACATGGGGAACAGTAATTTCCCACCTCCAGGCCTTGAACGAGAGTGTCAAAAAGCAGTAACTCCATTCACGTCTTCCACCTCTTTCTACCAAGGTCCTTTAAATGCCCAGACTGAAGCTGGTGCCTTGAAATAAAGTGCTGCCCTATCCATGGGATGCTTTGATTAAAGGTTTGTGGAGGGAATGTTCCACCTACCTCTAGTCTTTTGTACTTAAAACATGGAATTCATAAAAAAATGGGCTTTCTCCTGACTATTTTACAGCTGGGAAAATGAGCCAGAGAACTTCCCCTCTGGAGCAAGATTCCCACGACTTCTGAGCAGCCCCTTTGTATTAACCGATGTTCCAACATGTCAAAAAAGCTATAAAATATCTATAGAGGTGTTAAGTATGGGTTAGAAGCAACTTCAGCATTTTTATTCGGAGGAGCAGCGATCGAAAACAAGATGTCCCATGGCTGACAGCATCCTCTTTTAAAGGGCTCCATCAGCCTGGCCAGCCCCTGACAGTGTCTTGTTTTTCCTGATGCTCAAATGGACCAATGAGCAATGGGTATGTAAATTATGCTAATTCCCCGGACTGGAGTGAAAACCCCTGAGCTCTTTTATGCATACAGGTAAAACTCGAAAAATTAGAATATCATGCAAAAGTTCATTTTATTTCAGGAATGCAACTTAAAAGGTGAAACTAATATATGAGATATATACTCATTACATGCAAAGCAAGATAGTTCAAGCTGTGATTTGTCATAATTGTGATGATTATGGCTTACAGCTCATGAAAACCCCAAATCCACAATCTCAGAAAATTAGAATATTACATGCAATCAATAAAACAAGGATTGTACATAGAACAATATCGGACCTCTGAAAAGTATAAGCACGCATATGTACTCAGTACTTGGTTTGGGCCCCTTTTGAGGCAATTACTGCCTCAATGTGGCGTGGCCTGGATGTATTAGTTTCACCTTTTAAGTTGCATTAATTAAATAAATGAACTTTTGCACGATATTCTAATTTTTCAAGTTTCACCTGTTGATTTTCTATGAGAGTGGAGTGGTTAGACTAGATGACTTCCAAGGTCCCTTCCAACTCTGTTCCTGTTGCTGAGTCCTTCCCATTTCCTTCCTAGAAGACAATTAGGGCAAACCATCATCCAGGATGGATGGAAGACTCACACAAGTTGTGGTCAGCAGATTTCCCGGCTGATTTTCTTTTCCTTCCACTCCCCTCCCCGAGCTCGAGACTTTGGACTCAGACCCAAAGTGCTACAGCTTGTACTTGGGTTTGCTTGACCTAAGATTAACTTATTGTTTGTAACTCTGAGGAAAAACACACAAACTTCTATTTCAAATTGGGATTTTTGCTTTATCTGTCAAAGGGTCACCGATGGCATTTCCCGGATGTGTCGTTATCGTCTCGGGGAGGAGAAAAATGGAGAGGAATAAACATGTTTGATTGCTCTCTTTCCCTAAAGATGATCAACCAGATCGTGGCTTGTCTTGTCTACGTTTGATGGATTGCTATTGTAGAGAGATTTCCTACCCCCCCCCAAAGTAGCATCCTGATCTAACAACTGAAAGGAATGCTCAGAGGTCCTCTCTCACAGAGGATACATTCAGGATAATAAAATGTTTTTTGGGGGTATTTGAATTATATTTTTGGTATTATAAGGTGCCCAGAGACATTGACTGAGATGGGTGGCTATTGAAATTGAACGAACAAACGAACGAATGAATGAATGTTCAGATTTGAAGACGGTGAGACTGGAAAGAGTGCAGAAAAGAGCAACAGAGATGATTAGAGGACTGGAGGCTAAAACTTATGAAGAACGGTTACAGGAATAGGGTATAGTCAGAGGTGGGTTCCTACCGGTTCTAACCGGTTCTTTAGAACCGTTAGTAACTCGGCGATGACATCATGGAGCCGGTTCTGTCGGTGTCTCTGTGGGTGCCGCCATATTTGATTTTGCTTCTGCGCATGCGCAGAAGCTATTTTTTGATTGCTGCGCGCGTGCAAGGCACGACTCTGAGCGAACTGGCAGCAAAAGGATCCACAACCCACCCCTGCACTGAAGTGATACTGGTGCACTATCAAAATGAATGTTTTTGAAAGGAACAGGTAGAATCCCCCCACCTCAAAATAAAGTACCAGCTTCAGGTCACCCTCATTTACCAAATATTACTATTTTAAGTTAAATGATTAACAAACGTAATCAAATACATAGCTGAGTATATTTTCCCCCCTCTCCTCATGTACCCTATTTTTCGGAGTATAAGACGCACCTTCCCCCCCCCCAACAGAGGGTGGAAATGTTGGTGCGTCTTATACACCGAATACAGCAATTTTGGCCTCTTGCATCCCATTTTTACAAGAATGGGCCTGTTGGCTATGGGCAGTTGTGGGCAATTCTAAATTAGCTTTAAATCTTATGAGTAAGGGAAAAAAGTGTTATGTACATATTAAAATTGTGGCCAGAGCAGGTTGCAACTTTTTCAAAGGTAATATAACATCATTTGAAAATAAGCTCATCAGATTTTGCCAATTGCTCTGAGCAATCAATCTTTCCAGAATTGCTCATCACTGTGCTACTATTGTCTTTCTCAGGGCTTTTTTTCTCAGAGAAAAGGTGGTGGAACTCACCTCCCTCCCCTGGCCACGCCCCCACCCAAACCTGGCC
>JANHFT010003169.1:66396-76736 GCA_032467955.1 Pseudoxenodon macrops | reverse complement strand
CCAAGTTGCAGCAGCCAACTTGCCACAATCAACTCACTGTGGGACAACTCACCATGGACAACTCACCACGGGACAACTTGCTGTGGGACAAGAGTTACAGTAATATCAAAGAAATAGTGGAATAGAATCATTAAAGAAACGATGCCAAAGGAGGAAAAATGAAATGCGAATGACAAAAATTAAAATAATTGAAAAAATTAAATTGAATTATTGAATTGTCCTGCAGCAAGTTGGCCTGTGGTGAGTTGGCCAGGTCAGGTTGTCCCACAGTGAATTGGCTGTGGCAAATTGTCTATGGCAAGTTGATCATGTTAAGTTGGCTGTGGCCGGTTAGCTGAGGTGAGTTGTCCCATTCCATCTCCAGAAAGTTCGTCTTTTGCATAAGTATGCAAAAGTATGATCATTTGAGCCTAGCTGAATAAAGAACTCTGGATAATGTTATTCAATGATCCATGTGTTAGGTTTGTTGGTTATCCATGATATTTACACAAGTCTTGTTGAAGTTCAAAATTGTCAATATTTGTTCTATCCTGCTTCTTCTTCTTTGACTTCTTCAAAGTCTGACTTCCCTAGAATGCAACAGGAAAAACCATTGCCTGTAAGATTCTGATGATCATAGATTGCAAACATAGGAAATCTGATCATCTTTTCCCAAGAGTTTAATGGCTACTTACCAAGTGCTACTCTATGGCATATATCTTGGCTGCTAATTTCTTTAAGGTTGACCATTGATCCTAAAAGGCAAGAATCTATGCAGCTCCTCATTAACTTCATTGTCAATTAAAAGACTACTTGTTATATTTATTGTTATTAATTTGGTCTTCTTAAAATGTAATCTTAGTTCCATATTTTCACTGTGCCTCTTGTTTTTCATTACCGGAGCTTTCAGGTCATTTGAATTTTAAATAATCAGATTAATGTCATCAGCATAACATAGGATATTCATCCTTTCTTTCCTTTTGTTTTAAATCTTGCTCATCTTCTTGGAATCCAACTTACATCCATATGTATTTCACATATACATTAAACAATTAAGCAGGGAATGTACAGCTTTGTCTCGTTTTTTTTTGCTAATCTGTAGCCCATCTGTTTCACCATCTGAATTGTAACTTCCGGACCTGTATACAGTATAAAGTTTGCATAAGAACAGTAAGATGTAGGTTCCCATCTTCCTAAGCATATTCCCCAGGTTGACATGGTTGACATAGTCAAAGTCATTATATATTGACAAACTGTAAAAAAAATTCATTTCTAAATATGATGAACCTTTAATAATATGAGGTTAGGAACAGGGAAACTCCAAATATTATGGTACCAAATAACAGCAAGGGAAAGAGCAATATATAGGGTTAGTTACAGAGTACCAGAAATTATTACACCATGAAAGATAGATAATTCACAAACATTACTTTGACTACTTTGTAATTAAATAGATATAAGAACACTGTCACGTAAATTCCTTCGGAAAGGAATCTTGAAAACAAATTAGTTTACATTAAAGTGAATGAAAGTTTGTACAACCCCCACACACACAACACCCCACACACCCCACACACATGCCTAGGTTTTCTGCACAGCACAAATAGCTTTGTGTTACCTGTGATGTTCCATTCCAGTTTTCATATGTAAATTGAGAAAATAGTAGTTAATAAAGCAACCAGTTACAGGAATTTAGGACTAGATCATGACAAATTTGCTATTTCCAGAACTTGCCTGGAAATAAGTTTTTCTAGGCTAATCATTTTGGCATTTTGCCATCCAAGTCTTGTGTATTTAGACATTCCTTAGAGAATTGTCATTATTATATAAAAAGATTACCCCATATTTTGATTATTTCAAGAGGGGTCTCTAGCTTTTATACCAGTTTCAGAAGGCATAGGAAGGGAGATAAAAATCTGGACAGAATCTTTTCTACCTAAACTTGGAAAATAATCCTACTTAAATACAAATTAATATATTTTGAATAAGCAATATTCACTCTGTATTTAAGTTTGGATTTTTGCTTGCCTTCCAGAAATATTCAACAATATTAGGTAAGCATCTAGTTGAATAGATTATTCAAGAAGCTTCTATACAGTTATAGCTGAAGTAAATAATTTAGATTTCTTGGCACGCTTCTTTGTTGATTTGAAAAATTAGTGGATGGATTACTATTTGATCCAAGAGTAGCCATAACTATGGTTAGGACCATCTTTGATTCATATTTAGTCAATAACTGTTTTATAAAAGAACGAGAATCAAATCAATCCAGAAAAACAAAACAGTAAAACATCATCTCAAATGGTGCACAAGTCTTTCATATACTAATTCAGATTCTGTTGTTTCATATTAAGATGGCATTATCTAAATTTTGAATAGTATACTCAAAGCTAATTCTGATCTCAGTTGCCAGACATGTCCTCAGATACTTGTCCCATTTGAGCATCAAACTGTGCTGTTTAGTATGCATAGCATTTTCTCTAAGGTTTAATGTTACTCAATTTCATCAATGTGTCTAAATTATAAATCAAACCTCTCAGGGGATATTTTATTTATTTATTTATTTATTTATTTTTTATTTATTTCATCAAGCATATAATAGAAAACAGATACAAGGATAGACAAGATTATGAGTAGATGAGATGGATTCAGATAATAGGGGACAATAGGATAGGGAGGGGAGGCACGCTGGTGCGCTTACACACGCCCCTTAAAGGCCTCTTAGGAATGCGGTGAGGTCTACTGTAGACAGTCTAAGGTTAATGTTTTGGGGGTTTGGGGAATATATATGTGTTTGTGTGTGAGTGAGTGAGTGAGTGAGTGAGTGAGGTGTGTGTGTGTGTATGTGTATCTGACTCTGACATTAAAAAGAAAAAGAAGGGTGGAAGCTCTTCTGATATTTCCACTGTCTCATTCTAAATTGGCAAGTACAAATATAATTTTTTTTACTGTCTGCTTTAGTGATTATTTTCTAAGATAATTCAAGAGGTGAAGCCGTAGGAAGAAAGAGGTAATTGGCCATGCCCTGGCAACATTTCGGCTGTCCTAGACAGGCAGCTGTTAAAAACAGAAGGCTGTAACTTTTTTGTCTCCTGTCAGGAGACAGGAAGGCCAATATGTCTGATAAACTTGGGTTTTCTTTGCACAGCTTTGGAACAGACAGCTGCTGATTAGCTATTTTTATATAAATGATGCAGGTGTGGCCTCATCAAGAACACTTTCTTTCAATTTAGGGAAATGCAACTCACAAAGAAATGTCAGAAGGAAGAAGATTGTTCACTTAGGCAGCTGCTTAGAGTAAAAACAAAACAGTTTATCTGTCCCCATTTGTAGGAAGAGTCAAAGACATACTCAAAGACTCATAGAAAGTCATGTTTAAGTGTAATGGTGGGGGCCTCTCCTTTTCATTCCAAGAACTGCATAAAATGGAGTTATAATGGGGGGATTTGGGTAACAAAACACATACATTTAAGAAATATGTACACACTTGCATCCATGTATGTTATAAATGGTGTGCTATGTGCATGGTTATTAGTGTTTTATTTGTGGGTTGGGGTGGCCTTTTGGTTAGTCTTGACTCTTAATGACCATACAGAAAGGTCCCTACAGTTTTCCTGGTTAAATTTTCATCAGTAGTTTGCCATTGCTTCCTTCCTAGGGCTGAGAGAGAATGACTGGCCCAAAGTCATACAGCTGGCTTTATGCCTAAGGCAGTATAGAACCAACAGTCTTCAGTTTCTAGTCTGGTGCCTTTAACCATTGCTATAATTATTTTAAATTTAAAAGCCATCCAACTCCAATGGACTCTGAGAAATTTATACTATATTGTCTACATTAAACTGGATCTCCTGGATTTGTGTATACACATGCATATACATGAACACACACAAATATATTTCAGAAATATTTGGGACACTTTAAATAACAGTTTATATTACACTATATAGCCATGGTGGCACAGTGGTTAGAATGCAGTACTGCAGGCTACTTCTGCTGACTGCCAGCTGCCAACACTTTCACAGTTTGAGTTTCACTGGCTCAAGGTTAACTCAGCCTTCCATCAATAAAATGAGGACCCAGATTGTTGGGGGCAATATGCTGACACTATAAACCGCTTAGAAATGGCTGTAAAGCACTGTGAAGCAGTATATAAGTCTAAGTGCTATTGCTATATAAATACTGAAACATTACATATACCACACATAAATCTGCCTATATTTAATTATAATTTATTTTATGCATAAAATACATCTCCTTAAGGAAAGATTCATATAACAGCTGATTTTAAATGCTATTAACAGTAAATCTGATGTATTTTGATTTTATAGTTAACTGCAGACTTTGATCCCCCCCCTCATTTTATTCTCTAAACAAGATTAGAAGTTGGAATGGACCCTCCCAGCCAATGCAAGGCAGATTAGATTCCTGATCTGACCAATGAAATAGACAAATGGATCCCTAAACTTCAAGAACACAGTCTTATCTAGTAGACCCACCAATTTAATTCAATACTTTTGCCATCACCATATTAGAGAAGAAAATCTGAATATAAGACCTTCCTTATATGCATAAGTAATGGAATAAAGTAGTCCATTATCTTATGCAGTTTAGATAATTGCATAGTTAATGTATTTCATGTGACCTAGAAGGTCTCCACAATTAACCTTGGAGTTAGTTGTTAGCTAATCTGAGGTATTGAAATTAGGGCTGAGGGCAAAATAGGGGAGGGGACGGGGAAATCAAACCAAATCTATTTATCTATTTAGCAAGTGCCAAATAAAATACAGGGTTCAGTTCAGGTAATCTCCCATACTGAGAAATTTGATGTCTCAAAAAATTAAGCAAATGCCACAGATGTTAAGCAAACCAATGCATCACTATGGGCTGGTTTTCAGGGGGGGAAAACCATCTTAAATTGCAGTTATATGATTGCGGGACATTGCAAATGGCCATGAATATGGACTGGTTGCTGAATTCCTGTAGTGCTTTCACATGTCCATGGTGAAGGGGATGGCCCTCAGAACTTCAAATCTAAGTCATAATTACCTCCAGGAAGATCCATCGTAACTTTGCATGTTTGGTAAGTGACCAATCATAAATTGAGGACTACCTGTATTCCAAAACAGGAATGAGGCTATAAAAATATAGGATAAAATATAGGATAAAAACAATTTTATTACATTATTTACTGTGAATGTGATTTTTCTCATGTAAGGGAGGAACAATAATAACAACTATACTGGACTCTCCAACATTGTTCAATCTTTATCTTTAATCAACAGATGAATTGATGCTTTACATTCAAATATACGCAATCCTTCCATATATAACCATAATAGTTTTCAAAGTTTTGGTTCATCCATGCACCCTCTTTTTCAAAATACTAACTTCAATGGGTAATTCAGTAGATCATTAAGCATTCAGTAGATAATTCAGGAAAAGGTGCATTGACATAGGCTGCAGGGGAAAAAGAAATAATTCTTCTGGCCCCTAGGCCTTCATCATCTTAAAAACATATTTCTCCCATATGTTTTCACCTTCTGCCACATTAAACATTAATTTGCAAACTGTTTGGAAGGGATTAAGCAGGTTCTGGAAGTCCACGTGAAGTCTTAGCTTGTTGTTCTGCCAAGACACTTCTTTATTCAGAGAAGGAACTAGATCTAATCCTTATTTGTTGGCAAGTCAACTAAATACAAATTTCCTAAAATAATCCATGGACTGGAACAAAGTTTATCTTCAGAGACCATGCTTCTTCAAATGTGATTTCAGAGACATGTTGAGGTCAAAAGCTGCAAACCAAAGCACATGTTAGAAAAAACAATTGCAAACAAAAATGTATATTTCAGGGAGAACCTGCTACTTAGACTCAAGTAACTGAGAAAAATTGTGTATGAAGTGCATTAATTAAAAAAGCCTCTAAAATAAATGCAAATATCAATATCTACAGTAGAAATGGATATGAAGTAGAAGTGGAATTACAGGTAGTCCTTGACTTACAATCACAATTAAACTCAAATTTTCTGTTGCTAAGTGAGGCAGTTGTTAATTTTGCCCCATTTTACAACCTTTCTTACCACGTTAAGCGAATCACTGCAGTTGTTAAGTTAGTAACACAGCAATAGCACTTAAACTTATATATGGTTGTTAACACTTAACATGGTTGTTAAGTGGATCTGGCTTTCCCGTTGACTTGTCAGAAGGTCACAAAAAGTGATCACATGACCCTGGGACCCTGCAACTGTCATAAATATGACTCAGTTGCCAAGCGTCTGACTTTTGATCATGTGACCATGGAGATGCTACACTGGTCATAAGTGTGTAAAATGGTCAAAAGTCACTTTTTCAGTGTTGTAACTTTGAATGGTCGCTAAATAAACTGTTGTAAATCTATTAGCCAGAACAATGTCATTGAATGAGTCAAACACTCATTAGTGTTCATCAGTCAATTTCCTTTTTTACCACCCTGTAATCCTTTAATTCGGAGTAGGTGTGACTGGATGTACCTGAGCATTTCCTGACTGGATGCCCTTCCTGACATTAAGTGAAATAAAAGGTGTTTTCAAGCTGAGCTCAAGTTGTGATGACACTTTCCATGTAGTTTTCTTGGAGGTGTTTATCCTAAATTTACCACAGACCAAGACCACAGTCATCACTGGAATTTCCAGGAAGTTCTCCATGCAAATATTTATGAGGTAACCCAGCTTAGTTTCTGATATCAGCAGAAAGCAACTAGCTCTTGCCACCAAAGTTCAAAAATAATTTGTTTCAAGTTTTCAAATTGACTTTTAGATTTCACATGGTAGTCAATCGTCAGTAAGTAAAAAGTTAATTATAAAAATGAAATCCTTCTGATTTTGTGCATGCCTGCTGTTTATGAAAAATCTGGGTACAAATGTTAATAACCATGTTACTTTTCATATTAGATCCCAAGGGGAAGTATGATAGCTATAAAACATGCTATACATCAAGCAATGTGCTTCTGAGTCATGTATACCCCAAGGAAATAGCATTCTCTCAACTAATAATGCATCCCTTGATTTAACTACAAAGAGCTATACTCTTATGAATAAATTTCTTTCTTGAACTTGGTTGAAGTGGGCTTTGTTGTATATATTACTCTCTTGTTCTATTATGAGTAACACGAGTTAATTCTGTCAAGTCTGGATGGAACAAAAGAAATAAAAAATCAGAGGTTCATTCAGTCTGATTACTATAAGCTTTGCTGATGCCTTTTTAAGAAACCACTCTTCCTAGACCTTCTGCACAGCACCAGAGACTTTCTGCACAAGAATCGGCCAACCCTGAATGACTGGTAAGACAAGACTTCAAAAATGATTTGTGCCTTGCCTGCAAAAAGCCACGATAGTGGGAGGAGTAGGGAGGAACGGGAAAGAGAGAGAGAGAGAGGGGGGGGAAGAGATATTAAAGGAAGGATTGAAGAATGAAATAGGAAGGTGACATCTGCTTTAACCCTTGTGAAGTCCCACTTGTTTGGGAAATAGCCCAAAAAACAAAGAATCTTGTAGCACCTTACCATTTAATACATCTATTCCTACATCAGCTTTCATGGATCAGTCTACTTCATCATGGGTCAAACTGTTCCTTAAGCTTGTTCAACTAAGGATCTGAGGGTACATGTGGAGATCTAATTAGATGCTCAGCACACGTTGCAGAAAAAACATTTAAAACACAGACTCCTGCACCTGAGTTTCTAATCCTCTAAATCAACAGTCTAATGATGGTAGCCTTAACTTCAATAGTAGGGAAAGACAATCTGTGGCCTTTAAGTTTCATTTTTCTTTTTCATTCACCTTTTATTTAGAAGCCTATGCCCAAAAATGTCTATGGAGATTCTCAGTCAACCAGGTCAGGGGTCTCCAACCTTGGCAACTTTAAGACTTGTAGACTGAAGCCCACAAGTCTTGGTCCAGGTCATGGCTGTACCCTTTTGGGACTATGGCCAAAACATTTTAAAGAATGAGAATCCAAGGCTGGTCTTGGTATATGTGCTAAGGTCCCCCCCCCTGAATCATTGTCTCAACTCTCAGTCCCCCAAAGAAATGTCAACCACAATTATTTGGCCATTAGGTGACCTTCCCTTGCTTCAATATACTGTACAAGGGGAAAATTGTCTTGTTTAATTCTTACATTACCAGAGCTGCTTCTTTTGTGTGGTTGTGTATTATTTCTGTGGCCTGGCAGGTTCCACACTTCCTGTTTTAGCACATATCATTTTAAAACATGAAATCTTCTGACTGCTTTAATATCAGTTCCAAAAAGGTTTCGGCAACTTTATTTTCAAAGTAATAAATGAATTATCGGACACAAACAATCATCCACTTAGCATTCTACCTTGCCGTTCTTAGCTACCAGGAGGAAGTGACATCACCCTATGAGCCCAATTTTCATGGTGCCCATATTACCATATTGTTCCTTCACAAAAAACTGCTACCCGGTGACCAGGTTGAATGAATGAGCAGTCAGTGGTTTTGCCTGAAAGAAAGAAAAAACGATTTGCTCATTCTCCCAGTTCAAAAAACTACACCATCACATGGATTATCTTTGGTTATGGATTTGGCAAATGACTGCTAGGCTGAAACCCATTTCAGTAAGTAGATCACGAGGGGATAAGATAATTATAAAACATGCTGTACATCAAGCAATGTGCTTCTGCAAAAAAACATTTTAAAAACATATAAAACTGACCGCAGAAAGAGACCTACTAGAGACCCCTTTGAGTTCTTTGTTTTTTGTTTTCTTTTTAATATATTTATTTATTATGTTACATTATTACTTTTATCTTTGTTGTTGTTGAATGGTAGATACCCGTTTACCCAAAGCATGCTAAACTCATAACTACAGACCCGTTGTCATAGTGACTGCAACAGTTTTCCAAAATGTTCGGAACACCCCTATTTTTAGAAATGGACCATTCCGGTTGTAAATAGCTTTTGTTTTCCCACCAATAAGAATGTAGGCAGCATCACGCTTGCATCAGTTATTTGGTGTTTTCTATAGTGGCATTTAAATTTGAGTTTTGGTCATTTTGACCGCAGATCTTTGTTAATTTTTTTTTTTATAATGTCGGGGCCAAGTTTTCTACCAAAAAGAGTGCGATTTGGTGATCCAAACTTCGGAGAAACTGTTCTAAAATGGTATGGAGAAGCAGAGAGTGATCTGAGTGAAGTGGAATAGATTGTGACCAAAAAATTGTAATGGACTATGAGTAACCCGCCATTGCTGCCAATTCTGACATCAGCAATGATGAAGCTTCTAATAAAATTGATGACTGGGTACAATCAATGTCTTGCAATAATTTATACAAATTCAAATGGTCTTCTGCACCTTTTGGAAGCAATAGATCCAGAACCACTAGTTGCAATATTGTTGTGCAATTATCTGTCTTTGTGTTCTTGATTTTTGCTTAATATTGAAAATACTGCTTTCTAGAACTTTAGTTTCGAGCACGCTGCAGCTAGGTTTCTATGGGATATGCATAATCTTTTATATGACATAATTTTAGAATTTTGTTTTCAGAACATGAAGCCAAAATGATAAGGCCTTCCTTCTTTTCCTTTTCATTTATTTGTTGGGTGATAGTTGAGAGTCTTTTAATTGTTCTTCACAACTCTTACTTGAGCAGCAGTCTTTTAGTACCTTTATCATTTGGACATCTATGTTCTGCTTAGAGTCACCTCCAGGTGAGATAGGTGGCATATAAATTGAATAAATAAATGAATAAATACATTCAAGAAGCCATTTTAAAGGAACACTTCCTCCATAAAAAATAGCTTATTTATGAAAGGGGGGAAAATTACAGACATGTTTGCATTGTTGTAGTTGGTTGTTTCTTCTTTATCTGTGAACAATTGCTAGAGCCTGATTTCACTGATTTTTAATTAAATGTAGTTAATAGTATGATTTTTTAAATACCTCTTTGGGTATCAGGATTTTTGGCTTGAATAATTTTGAATAACATTATGGGTAGAAGATGGATTTTCTAAATTGCAATTGTACAGATAATTAAAAATATACAATTACTGCTTGTATGGTGAGCAATAAATAGAGGTTCCTTCTGCTAATAGAATGATGTTCTATGAAAATGTCACAAAACATATTCTAGTCTTATGGCAAATGTGGAAAACTATTAGGACCTGAGAATGGGAGATAGTGTTAAAACAAGCAAATATAAATATAACAAAGGAATGTGATTATTGTGTTGTGATTCCTGCATCCACTCTCATCTCTGTAATGCAATTGTTATGGCCAACTTTTCATATTAACATCAATTGTATCTATTATATTGGCAAGGGAGGAAAGCAAGGATAAAAAGGAAATTGTTACAGGATATAAGATTA
>JANHFT010003169.1:40124-53495 GCA_032467955.1 Pseudoxenodon macrops | reverse complement strand
CTAGTCTAGTCTAGTCTAGTCTAGTCTAGTCTAGTCTAGTCTAGTCTAGTCTAGTCTAGTCTAGTCTAGTCTAGTCTTTGCTCTCACTGTCATAAATGTTCTCCTTAGTTCCGGATTGGATCTCCCTCTGATGAGCTTTTACCCATTGCTTCTTGTCCTACCCTCAGGGCCTTTGGAGAACAATTGACCCCCTCTTCCCCTTGAAGCCTTCAAGTATTAGAATATGGCTATAATGTTATCCCTAAGTCCTTAGCTATTTATTGTACACTTTGGCCTCCAGACCCCTTATCATCTTTATGGCTCTTCTCTGCACTCGTCTCTCATTCTTTCTCAGCATCTTTTTTTGTATTGTGGTTGACCAGAACTGGTTGTAGTGTTCCTAATCTGGTCTTACTAATGCAATATAGAGCAGTACTATCATTTCTCATGATCCTGATTCTATCCCTCTGCTGATGCAGCCTAGGATTGCATTGGCTTTTTTTTGCAGCTGCAGCATATTGCTGGCTCATACTTAAATGGTGGTCAACCAAGATACCCAGATGCCTCTCATCATGTATTGCATATTCTATACCTATGCATTTGGTTTTTCCTGCCTAATACACATGCATACACCTATAGGTGGAAGGGGATTCCAAACGGTTTTTAAAGCTCACATTTTTAAATCTTGTAATCAATTTTTCTATATATCAAGCATTTTTCCAGGGTCAGACCACTATCAAGGGTTATTTTTTTTGCATGACATTAAGTGCATACACTTACATACCATATACATAAATACATATACATATATATACACATAACTCTCTTTCGGGAGAGGCCATGAGAGCAAAATGCAGAAAAACAGTATGGAAGAGTTACTGGGATGAGTTGGGCAGTTATAGAAATTGATCCCAAGTTTTAAATGGTATGAGTTCATTAACTTCTAGTCAGTTTTCCGTTTGCAGGAATGCATTGCTTGCTTTAATGCCACTTGTTCCTTTTCATATTCCTAAAGATCAGTCATACAGATATTTATTTTGGTCTCCCTGTGGTGTCATCTAATTTGATTCCCGTGAAGGGGCCAATGCCATCATCTCTTGCAAGGATTCTCTTCTTATAGACTTGCTTATGCTCAGAAATTGCTTTGCGAACAATGCCCCATCAGATGATCCACTAACAGCAGGAAGCAATTTGAGTGGCATCGGGTAATGAAAAGTATATATACACTAATCACAATATGAAAGCTGTGTTCTACTGAGGAATTTTGTATTGAAATGCATCCTATGCTGACATCCAGCTGCAGAGTAGCTGTCTAAAGGACAAATGGATATAGAGAGATAATTCTTACCCTCAGCAATTTTCTATGGTTCTCAGTTTTACGGGCTTTTTCTCCCCTCTCCATCCTGCTTCTGCAGTTTATGTATGTGTGTGTTTTGCTTTCAATTCTATAAAGCACTTTATTGGGCAGAGTTGACAGTGTGAATTACCAAAGACAAGGTAGAACATTTCTTTTGAGATTTATGTTAATGATTGGTTGGATAATAGAACCGGATGTTTATTTTACTATGCTCATAGATGCTCATAGATGTTTACTTCCATAAAAATTATGACTAGGCTCATAAATTAGGAAGAAGGATATACCTGAAGGCAAGAAAATGTATCAGATTTCATAAGACTAAGTCTACAAGGTGTGATAGGTTTGACTGACTACCTAAAGTAGTATGTCTTTATGTCTTTATTTATTTTCTGCTGGTAGTAGCTGGTAGAAGATCATTGAAGCTCACATCTCACAGCCATATGTAAGTCCCTGTGGAATGACATATTAAGGAGCCAGTAAGTCCTCCCTCTGGTTTTCCCTCTAGGTTCTTTAGCAAAAATCAGCTCTCCTCTCAACAATTTTTTCTGCAATGCAATAAGCTTTTTTTAAAAACCGTTTATCTTTATGGGACAGTTAGAATGAGAATATAAAAGCTGGATACAAATATGAACAACTGGACACAAATTAATGTGTTTTAACCTTTTATGACGTTTCAATACCTTTGTTTTGGGGTAAAACCAGGACAACTGAATGGAGCTTAGCATTTACTCGCCGAATGCCCTTCCTCATGCCTATGCGGAGTTAGCAGCAGATAAAGAAACCCTGCTTTGCACCATGATGGAGAAACATCTGCTGCTGCCTAAATTAAACTCTCAATCTTCCGAGTGGGAGTCAAGCGTCTTCATCTCTAGCCCACTGTGCCACTCACAAATGTGAGAAAATAATTTATTTATTTTTTATAATGGGCATGAATGCATATATACTGAGACATAGGAATAGTGTGAAGGTCCTTAAACATAATTCATGGCTTTGGCAGAAAAAAAAAATGAGATGCCAAACCAACTTGACAACAGTATATAACATCTGCCAGAAATCTATATAAATGTCCCAGATTGTATAATACAACATTAGGAAATGTTCAATGAACTACAGAAATTCATGTCTCGGCAAATATGCGTTCATGCCCATCAAGTCTGACCTATTTGTGTGTTCAATATTATATCCTCATGACTGTGTCTTATGGCTGGAATCTTTATTTATTTTATCTATATGACCGTATAACCTCAATATTTCTTTTCATATTGGTCACATACGTTTGTATTCACTCTACATTCATTTAGCTTTTTTTTTTTGTTCTTGACTTTATTTCTTCTCGTTTTGCACATAGCTACACACTATGCATTTCTCTTAGTATTTGAACATCCTAAAATTTCTCCATCCATTTGCTCATCTCTAATAAACATTGAAGCAATGTATAAAAATCAATATATTTTTACTGGTTAGCTGGCAATTGTTCATTCCATTTTCTATGACAAGGACAACTACCTTGGACTTCAGTGCATTCAGTTTCACCTCCATATTCTTCGTTTTCATACAATCTAACATCCTCTGCAAAACATTTGTGTTACTATACTATAGCATGGCATTTATAGCATCACCACCCAGTTGAATTTGCAACTGGCTGCCAAACCAAACTTAATGTGTAGTCCTTAATGGAACTACATCTACATCAGGGGTGTCAATTTCGATTTCATTGAGGGCCGCATGACGGTTGTATTTGATCTCAGGGGACGGGAGTGGGTATGGCCAGGGTGGGCATGGCCAGAGTGGTGTGGTCAAAGTGGGCCTGGCCAGCTTGATGTCACTCATATCAGGGGCACAAGTGATGGCCAAGTGCTAAGGCAGGGCTTCCCTCAGACCCTCCCTCATTCTCATTATAATCTCCTCCCCCTTCCTTTTCTTCTTTTTCCCTCCTTTTTCATTCTCCTATCATCTTCATTCCCCTCTTTCCTTATTATCCCTTCCTTGCTCTCTTCCCATCTTTTCTTTGACTTTCCTCTTTCCCTTTCTCCTTTCCTGTCCTTTCTTGCATGCTCAATTGCAAAGGAAAACATTTCTCCTTTGGTTTTGGTTTTAGTTTGTTTTGCTATCCCTGTTTTTGGTTATGATGACCTCCTGCAGCCCTCTGCCAGCGAAAATGGAGTGCAGACCTCCCCCGGGTTTTTTTTTTGGCTGTGACAACCTCCTGCATCCCTCTGTCAGTGAAAATGGAGCTCGGGGGGAGGGGGCTGCATGTGCCCCCTGCCCCATTTTCTGCTGTAACAGCCTGCTACATCCTTCTGCCAGTGAAAATGGAGCTCAGGGGGCTGCATGTGACACCCTCTGGGCCCCATTTTCACTAGCTGAGGGTTGTAAAGACCATTGTGTCAGAAAATGGGGCCGGGAGGCTCACACGGCCCTCCCAAACTCTGTTTTTCCTGACAGAGGCACCGTGGGCCAGTTCTTTGCTGTTTCAAACGTGGTCCTGCAGGCCAGATTTAAGCATCCCATGTGCCGGATCCAGCCCACAGGCCTTGAGTTTGACACCCCTGATCTACCTGGAGGGAAGTAAGCATGAGGTATTCCAACTTCTGCCTAGCCCCAGAACTCTTCAATATCTTCATAAATGATTTAGATGACATAATAGAAGAGAAACTCATGAAATTTGCAGATGACACCAAGCTTGCAGGAATAACCAACACCCCAGAAGATAGGCTCAAGATAGCATGTCTCCTCTCCTGGTGGAGAATCATTTAAATATAAGCCAGCAGTGTATTGCATCTGCCAAAAAAGTCAAGGCAATCCTAGGCTGCATTAACAGTGGGGATAGAATCAACATCATGTGAAGGGTTAGTTCTATTTTATAATCCCTTGATAAGACCACACTTGAAATACTGCATCCACTTTTGGTAACCACAAAATAAAATTAAAAAAAAAATGTTGAGACTCTGGAAAGAATGCAGAGAAGAGCAATAAAATGATTAGGGGACTGGAGGCTAAAACTTAAAAAGAACCTTTGCAGGAATTGAGTTTGTCTAGTCTAATGAAAAGAAAGATTAGGGATGACATAACAGCAGAATTCCAATATAGGAAGGGCTGCCATAAAGAAGAGGAAGTCAACCTATTTTGCAAAGCACCAGAAGACAAGGCAAGAAGCAATGGATGGAAACTAATTAAGGAGAGAAGCAACCTAGAAATAAGGAGAAATTTCCTAATAGTGAGAACAATTAACCAGCGGAACAGCTTGCCTTCATAAATTGTGGGTGACCCATCACTGGAGGCTTTTAAGAAGATATTGGACAGTCATTTGTCTGAAATGTATAAGGTCTCCTGCAATAGGAGTAGGTTGGACTAGAAGACCTCCAAGGTCCTTCCAACTCTATTATTCTGTTATACATAAATAGATTTATGCTTATCATTCCTAACTAGCATACTAATCTTACACAGCCATTTTTCTTCTTAAAAAAAAATACAGTTAACACCCAAGAAGATATTTCATATTCATGTCTTCCTCCATACTCAGTGATAAACTATTTCTAAGCATTTAATTCATTCCCGTGCATATTTTTCTTCTATAATACATAATTCCTGCCTTCATTCAGCAAACTATATCCATGCAAAACAGTTGAAACCTATTCACTCTATTACATGTTCTTTTTCAAAATTAATAAATGTGCAATAATTTTCTCAATGACATTTTTTCTTGAATACCAACATTTTTAGTGTTCAGTTCAGTTCTGCAATATGACTTACCAATGCTATTTCCATTCACTTTTCTAAATGCTCTTTTCAGAATTTCCTCATCGCAAATCACTTCATCTGTTTTAATATTGATTCCTTTCAATCTTCTAGAAGCTCCTTGTTTTGGTGCAAAAACATTGCTTTTAATTTGGGCATTTTCTATACCTCTTTTAAGTTTAACTGTTCCTTGCTGTCTGATTACCGTATATTCTTTGCCTTTCTATGTGCTGTCTATGCTTCCATTACGATATAAGTGGCAGAGAAGCACTTGAAATAATGCATAAATAAATCCACAAATTTTGCAGCATTTTCTTACATTCATTTTGTTTTTTCCTTTTATCATTCCACCAAGCATCCTTTTTCATACTTCCCATTAGTACAACTTCCCATATTTCAATTGTACTTTGCATCATGATTCTTTCTACTTTGTTCCAAGCAGCTTCCACATAATATTTCCTTCTGTCTGCTTTCATCTGTTAGGAAATTAATTTATATTATAGTACTTTTTCATAAATCATCTTCAGGCAATCATTCTACTTTTAGTCTTGTTACTTTCTTTTTGCTTCTTTCATAGGCACTCTATTTTTTCCAAGGATCTGCTCTTGATATTACCTAAACATCATCTGTCTTGTCAACCTTGTATCTGTCACTAATTCTCCCAGCCTTTCATCCTAAACCACCAAATGAATAAAGCTTTTCTGGTTAATACCTGTTCCTTTCAACAGGTATTCACAAACCATTACAATTTTTATTTATTCTTGGGTCTCCTAATTGACCAATACCTTTTTTCTGTATTTTTCCAGTTTACGGATTCCTACTTTCATATGCACCCACAGCCTACTGTAGATGACACCAGTTCATATTTTCTGACATATGTTTTAGCACTTCTGTCAATTACTACTCTGTGACATCATGCTGGTCACATGACCATGGAAATGTCTTCAAACAGTGCTGGCTCAATGGCCTTGAAATGGAGATGAGCACCTCCCCCTATAGTTGGCAACAACTAGTAGAGTAAAATCTGCAGGGACTCCTTTACCTTTACTTTTTATTCATGAAATCTATTCACAAGGTCAGACTACCTTCATTCACTCTTCTCCTTCTCCTGGTTCACAGGAACACATTTTCCCCTTTCTTTCATTTCTTAATTCATGGTGGTTTTTTTTACCATTTAGGTTTTTTACATTCCAGATTGCAATCTTCCATATATCTGTGGGTCATATTAGAGCAACATACATTGTCCTCGGCTGCCATCATGTCTTTAGTCTGTTGAGAGTTGCAAGGAAACTTGCAATACTAGATGCCAATGTTAGATTCACAATTTCCATGATGATGTAGGACCAGACATCACTTCCTGATTCCTTGCCTGCATATTGTCTTTTTTCTTTTTCCTAACACCTTTTCCACACTTTTGTAAGCTAAGGGCCTGGATGGGTGAGGCTACCTATGGACACTAGCATGTTCCTAAAAGCACCACATGGATGCTTCTGAATAAATTGTGAATGGGGGAATGAATGATCCCCTCATGTTTCTAGAGCTGTAGACTTTTATGGCCCTTTGAGAGAACTAAAATTACCCCTGGGGAAATGGAGGTCGAAATATTTCTGTCTGGCTGCTGCTGCTTTTCCCAATGCAGACAGGAACCCCAACTTCATTTACTCAAATTCCTTAAATTGTTTCTATTGCCCATGCAATGGAAGCATCCGAGTGTGTGGCCAAGCTCCATGATGAAGCAGCCCCTGAGTTAGATGATACGGACACCTTCATCCAATTGATGAGGATCCAATTCAACAATATGGCCCAGCAAGTAGATGCTGAGGACTAAATCCAGGCCCTGAAAGAGGCAGGATGACCTGCTAAGGAGTTAGTGTGGAAGTTCAGAAGAATTGCTGGGAGGTTGAGAGACTGGTCCAAGCAATTGCTGGTGCGCACTTTCAAAAATGCACTAGATCTCGAACTGCGATAAGGCTGCAGCATGAGGGGGATCCCGGAACATATCCAGGACTGGTATGCCATTGCCATCACCCTGGATCATGACCTGAACCCCCACAGAAAGCCCAAGACCAAAAAGCCAGCAAAAGACCTTTGAGACATTGGTCTCAACTGAGGCAAGCTGCGCCAGCACACTCAAGACTGGGAGGGTATCAAAGTCCTATTGATGCGGCCAGCATGGACACCAAGCATAGGAATGCCTAGTCACGGTGCCTGTCCCACAAGCGAGGATCCAGACCGCCAGGGGGAAAAGAAGGACCCCCTGCAAGCCACCAGAAAGGAGCCGCCTCGTCCAAAAGTTGAAGACGCCTCCTCCTCTTTGGACAAAGTAGAGCCCCCCCTAGACAGAGAAGCCCCTCCGAGCTCGGGAGAAGAAGGCAGCAGTAAAGACGACCCAATGGATACCCTTTCTCCTGAAGGAGGCTGCCTGTCAGTCCTACAATTATGTCTAGTGGATCTTTAGCCTGCCACACTTTCTATTATTTTACTATGCATTTTCTGTTTGGGAAAATAGGAGGCGGGATAGTACGGAGTTAGAGATATGTAGCCATAATAACATTCTTCTAGAATGCCAAGGTCATCTTTTGTCTTTGCACCTGACTGGAACTAGATGGGCAAACCTACCAGCATGGCAGTAGGCGATTGGGCCATGTGACGGACTTGTGGGTGTGAGGGCAAGATCTTGAACTTTGAACTGGGTAGTGGAAACCTGGGAATCCTCAGATTCGGATTTCCACAGATGTGCCAACATGTCTCTCTTAATAAATTGGAACTTTGAGGAATGCTTTGCCTTGGAGTCTGATTTAATTCTGGATGATATTTGGAATGCTGACAGTGATTCTATGAGAGAAGCAGTTTCAAATATGATGTGTTCATTCACAATACTACAATAATAATGCAGAGCTAGAATTATGAATTGCATGTTGAGTGCCCTCTGACCTAAGATATAATGATCCAGCATTATATCATCAATTATTTTATATTTTCTACCTGTATGATTTTCTTAGTAAAATACAGAAATAATTTATCATTGCCTTCTTCTGCATAGTAAGAAATTATATCATTGCTATTGTCACTAAAGTGACCATCTAGCACCTTTCTATATCCGTATTGCCGAATATATGTGCCTGCTTGCCCTAAACCAGGATGTCCTTAATAATTTGGATGAGACTTCTTGTAAAATTCCATTTCACATTATCAAAAGCTTTTTGAGTATCTAGAAACATCAATGCTACTTGTGTCTCACTATGTAGTTCGTAATATTATTCTCACATTATTCCTTAATGTTAAATGAGGAATTTAAGAACCTTTTTAGTCTTCCAGCTATTATTGACATAAATATTTTATAGTCCGTATTTAACAGTGAAATAGGTCTGTAGTTCTTAATTAATGTTAAATCAGTGTTTTCTTTCAGAATCAATGTAATGCTTGCTTCTGTCCATGATGGTGGAATCGTTTATTCATTTAGCACTGCATTGTAAACTCAAATAATATTTGTCCAAACCTATCTCGTAGTTCATTGTATATCTTTACTAGCAACCAATCTGGGCCTGGTGTTTTGTTGTTCTTTTGTTTTTTAATTGCCTCTATTACTTCGGACATCCTTATTTCTACATTTAGCATATTTTAGTTTCTTCTGGAACTTAAGTCAGCACGGCCTTCTTCAGACACTCTATTACCTTGTCTTATGACTATCTTTATCTTTGTACAATTTCTTATAAAACTCCTGCGGCTATCTAACATCTTCTTTAAAACTTCCAGTGTTGGAGCAGTCACAACCTCTGGAGGCAACCTCTGGAGGCAAATTCACTGATGAATTTCTCCTTAGTTCTAATTTGCTTCTCTTCTTGATTAGTTTCCACCCATTGCTTCTTGTCCTAACCTCAGGTGCTTTGGAGAATAATTTGACTCCCTCTTCTTTGTGGCAACCCCTGAGATATTGACACAAAGAAGAGGTTATGTCTCCTCACATAATTTGTATGAATTCTATAGGTCTCATCTATTTCAGTCCGCATCCCCTCCTTTTCTGTTCCTAGCGCTTGCGCCATTAGTCCTGCCATAAGGTCTGGTAGGTCTTCTTTTTCCTCTTTTATGTTCTGGAAGCGTACATAATGTGCAGCTTTCTCTGATTCGAGAAAAATAACTGTAGCCTCTAATTTCTTATTCACCTGGATAAATTTATCACTCATTTCATCCACTCTTTTTTCTTCTCTCTCCATCCTCTCTTCCATCATCTGCAGTTTCTGTTCGTTTTTGGTAATTTATTGTTGAAAGAATTAAAAATTGTCATCCATCTTTTGCATTTTTTCTTTGAGTTCCCCTGCATCATTTCTTACCTCTTCTATCTCCTTTTTCATTTCATCATGATTTTTTGTCATCACTTCTTGCCTTGATTGCAACATAGCCTGCAAATTTTTAAAGGAGTTTACATTTAATTACAACGGTGTATTAGTAATGGTGGTGGTACTTCTCAGTGATTGCAGTGATAACAGAGATGTTGATAGTAACATCCAGGGTCCAATGTCTTCTAGGCAACTAGCAATCTGTTATGGTTCAGTTCAGCAACTCTCTGATTTTGCCTTTCTGCTCACATTAAGTATTCACCAAGGATCTTTTCCTTTTCTTTTCTTATGCCCCTCCCCCCTCTTGTATCATCAAATATCTTTATGTACTCAAAACACAAATTTATCTCTGGCTATTATTTACAATCCTTATGTATCTGCCACTGAAATTTATAGAAATATCACTCCACCAAAATCCCTAAGTCTTTAAATCCAAGATTCAATAAGCAAAGCAAGATTAATGTCACGCAAAAATATTCTCCCCCCCCTGGTTTTCCCCACTTATATGAATATACCTCCTTTGCTCAGTAGATGTCCCTCTACAGCTTTGTCTCAGTTCCAGCCACAAAAAGTGCCTTGTTAGTGTCCAAAGAAGAGGGAGCCATCCAAGGAGAGATTCAACCTGGAAATAAGGAGGAACTTTCTGACAGTGAGAGCGATCAACCAGTGGAACAGTTTGCCTTCGGAGGTTGTGACAGCTCCAACACTTGAGACATTCAAGATGAGATTGGACTGCCATTTGTCAGAAATGGTGTAGATAGCCTACAAGGTCCCTTCCAACTCTGTTAATCTTTCTTATAAACTAGTAATAACTTCATTCTTTCCACCCCGATGTGTTTTAGTTCAGGCTCAACAAAGATTTTAAGGTAACATTTGGTTCTGTTACAGTTAGAAAGTTATTCCTATTTTTGGGTTTAATCATGCAAATGAACAAGCATTTTTGTTATAGTACATCTTTCTTTTTCAGTCAAAAAAGAATTTTATTCAAATCCTAGGAAAACTGTACTACAAAAAACAAAAACCAGCTGATATGCTATTTCTCTCAATATATTTATGTACACATATGTATGTGCTATTTTGTTAGTTCTTAGCTTTAATTTTAAAATAGTTTTTGATTTCAGTCAGGTACAGTAAATATTCTAGATAAATTTTATGTGTAGAAACATAATATTGTAAAAACAATATTAGGAAAACTGTTATGAATTAACGTACATATACACTGTGTGCACAATTATTAGGCAAGTGAATATTTTGACCATATCATCATTTTATGCATATTTTCCACCTCCAAGCTGTATAAACTTGAATTCGTAGTGGATATAAGCATATCAGGTGATGTATACTTATGTAATGAGAGAGGATGTGGCCTAAGTTCAACACCGTGCATAATTATTAGGCAGCTTCGTTTCCTCAGTCAAAATGGGCCAAAAAAGATATTTAACTGACTCTGAAAAGTCAAAAATTGTAAAACACCTTTCAAAAGGATGTAGCACTCTTGAAATTGTTAAGATATTGGGGCATGGCCACAGAACCATCAAACATTTTGTTGCAAATAGTCAACAGGGTTGCAAGAAATGGGTTGAGAAAAAAAGACACACATTAACCGCCAAAGATTTGAGAAGAATCTAACATGAAGCTACCAGGAACCCATTATCCTCCAGTGCCGTCATATTCCAGAACTGCAACCTACCTGGAGTGCCCACAAGAGGTTCAGTGCCCAGAGATATGGCCAAGGTAAGGAAGGCTGAAACTCAACCATCACTGAACAAAACACATAGGTTGAAACGGCAAGACTGGGCCAAGAAATATCTGAAGACAGATTTTTTCAAAGGTTTTATGGACTGATGAGATGAGAGTGACTCTTGATGGACCAGTTGGATAGGCCCAGGGCTGGATCAGTAACGGGCACAAAGCTCCACTTCAACTCAGACACTCAAGAGAAGGTGGAGGTGGAGAACTGGTAGGGGCTGGTATTATTAAGAATTAGCTAGTTGGACCTTTTGGGTTGAAGGTGGACTCAAAATCAACTCCTAAACTACTGCCAGTTTTTAAAAGACACTGTCTTCAAGCAGTGGTCCAGGAAAAAGTCCATCGCCTCCATCGAAGTGCTCCACTGTGTGGCTAGCCAGTAAATTTCTTAAAGATGAAAGAATAATGACATGGTCCCCTTCCTCGATCTAAAGCCTATTGAGAATTTGTGGGCCCTTCTTAAACATCTCTGAACAGTGTCTGGGAGGCGGTGATTGCTGCTGCACAAAAAGTTGATCGTCAACAGGTCAAGAAACTGACAGACTCTATGAATGGAAGGTGTATGACTTATTGAAAAGAATAGTGGGGAGGGAATGGAGATTTTGCACTATCCTTCCCCTGCCATGCCCACAGAACCAGTAGGGAAATTTTTTGAATTTCACTCCTGGAATAAACTAATGAAAAATATAATCCAATTTGGAGAATAGAAGTTACAGTTTTTTTTATCTCTAGTCCCTACCCATGGCAAAATAATTCCCTGAAAATTAATTATAAGTTTCTGATTTAAAACAAAAATGATCCCATAGTCAAACTTCAGCATATTTTCATTTACATTTTTTATTTCTGTTGTGAGAACATTTCAAGGGGAGATACTGAAAATATTGAGTCTATACCTTGAATATACTGGGATGAAATAAGGGGCTATATAAAATAGTAGCAAATTTTAATAATGAATCAGATTACTTTTAACCCATAAAATATAAACCTATTCATGAAAATTATACACATTTAATTTACTTATGTTTAGTTTATTTCTTTAGTATAGGTAATGCATGGAATTACAATACAATTTACATATCTGAAACAAGCAAGCCCTTAATATTATGCCCACATAACACAGTTTGAAATAGTTTGCAGTAATTTAAAAAATCCTTCCATACAAGAAAATTTTCACTAGTGAGGCCAATTTCCAGTTTTCATGATAGTATAGCAAATATAATCTTCCTTGTGCTAAAAAACAAGATTTCTTAAGTATTTATTTGAATTCTTCGAGCACATATATCTGGAACTCCATATAAAGATAAATACATATGTATTCTTTTATATTTTGTGTAAGGTAGGTGTCTCTTTGCTGCAGGAGCATATTTAAATTTCAATTCTGGGAAGCAGATCTGAGCTGCAAAAGGAACAGCCTCCCTCTGCTAAGCGTGGGAATGGCAGGGATCTGGGCCAGGCATTTCAGCAAGTTGCTGCTGCCATGGCTTGAGCTTGCACTCTGGGCACCTGAATGCTCACAGTATGTCCAGAGGATCCAGACAATTACTGAGACCCCTCCGCCGAGATGCAGGGCAGTGCCAGGGGGCCTCACCTCTATTGCCTCTGAGCCGGTGATAAGAATATCCCTCCCCTCTGCTCTAGCACAGGAATGGCAGGGACCTTACTGGTCCTGCTTGCCAGCGGGCCAGTAAGACAGCCTCGTGAATCGGTCTCAGCTAAAGTCTACCCAATCGCTTAATCTGACGATTTCTGTTTAGAGAATCCAAAGGAACTTCTGGGTAGCCATTTCTTCTCACACATCTTTGATAGGCAAAGACAGAGTCAAAACTGGGGAACCGCCAGGCAAGGGAGGCGTGGCCAAAACTCTGACAGACTCAGGCACAGAAGAAGAGTTAACACACATTCCTTTGGATTTTCTATTCATCACACTGGAGAATGGGACAACTCTCCCTGTCCATTTCACCCCATTCAACTCGCTGCAGGACAACTCACTGCAAGAAATTAAGTGTGGGAAAACATACAAGAAGGACAAGTGAATTGCAGCAGGCCTTGTCTTGCTTTAGGTTTGAAGCTTCTCATGGAGGAAACATGGCATGTCCAGATAGCCCGTACGCCAGGGGTGAAATCCTCCCGGTTTGGCCCGGTTCTATAGAGTAGGTTGCAAGCAGCTGGTGACATCATAGAACCGGTCCTGTTAAAACTGTTAAATCTGTT
>JANHFT010003169.1:11284-27178 GCA_032467955.1 Pseudoxenodon macrops | reverse complement strand
TAGATGGCTACAAATAATAGAAATAAAAGGGAAAAAGGGACTAAGAATTATAATGATATTGTAATAGAAAATGTAAGAAATGTAAGAAAATGTAAATAATAGAAGTGTACAATACAAAACTGTCACAGAAAGGAATTATATGTATGTTAGTTGTGTGTATTGTCTGACTTTGTTGTTTTAAAAATAAATAATAATAATAAAAATAATAATAATTAAAAAAAGAATTCTATTGTATTCTGTGAATTGGGCTGGGCCAAGAAAGAGTACGTGGCCCAAGGTCACTCAACTAGCTTTCATGGTCAAGGCAGGACTTGAACTCATGGTCTTCTGCTTTCTAGTCTAGTGCCTTATCCACTAGACCGGGTGTCAGAAACCTGTGGCTCCGGAGCCGCATGTGGCTCCTTGGGCCCTCTGCTGTGGTGATTCCACCACTGGCTGGCCCCGCTCCTCGCCTTCCCTTCCTAGTCACTCCTTGTCTGGCCTGAGAAGGTAAGGGTGATGGCGAGGGATGGAGAAGTGGCCAAGGCAGAGACGGAGAGATACAGAGAGAGGGGGGAGGGAGGGAGAGAGCGAGAGAGCGAGATGTCAAAAGGGTTTTGTGGTTCCTGGTGTTTTTTAACAACTGGTTCTCTGCCCTAATGACTGACTGGGTAGGCGTGGCTGGGGGGGTCATGTGACTGCTGGAAGTGAGTGACATCGAGTTGGCCACGCCCATCCCGGTTTTGTTTTGTTTTCTCTGGGAAACGGGTCCAAATGGCTCTTTGAGTGTTTAAGGTTGCAGACCCCTGCACTAGACCAAACTGGCTCTCATTTTCCTTCTTCATTTCCCTAAAGTACTGCAACTGAAGATTAGAAAGTAGAGCAGTTTGTGACTTTTTCTACTCCTTCCATACCTGTTATTTTACAAAACAAGCCAACAAATAGAAGCATACTTCAGATTGCAGCAATCAACTTTCTACCAGTGTATCTGCAGTTAAGGTAAAAATAAAAGTCAAGATGGCACTTGCAACAATGGGATTGAAGCTACTGGAAACAGTGAAAGCATGAGATGGAAAGTCAGAAAGGATTCACTCCAATTCACTTAGATAAAAGAAGGAGTGAAAGGAACACTGACAAGTTTCAAGATTCTGTTACCCAAGCACATATCAATAAAATGCAGTTCAAGTTAAAATTATGGAATCTGTTTCCTGACCTGTCATCTTTTGAACAGTTAATATCAACCTAGATTTCAGGCAAATCTTCAATCTTGACCTTTTTTATTACTGTATCTTCTGAACACCCCTGTGGTTTCCATTTCTTCTGACAAGACTATTTTTTAAAATTAGCTTTTGAAAGGGTGCATATCTTAAAAGCCCTTGGCTTACACTCAACCAAGAAGTTGAGAAAAACCTACCAGATATTTGCAGTGGTAAATGTTATCAAATATAAATTTGGGTCTTTTAAATTGTAACTTTTTAATATTGTTTTTATGTCTCAATATTTTATTGCATGCTGGCCATAGTCCCTCTGTGAGAGACATGGGAAATTCTAAAATATAATAATACATTAATAAATAAAGCAGGTATGTGGCTATGTGGCTATGTGCAGGGGTGGGTTCCACTTACCTTCCATACCAGTTCAGGGGCATGCCGGAAGTGCATGCTTTGCATGTGCATGGTCACTACGCTCGCTCACACGCGCCCATCGCTCGTTTAAACTCATCTGCGCATGTGCTGGAAGCTTTGCGTATACACAGAGAGTTATTTTCTAGTAATTCCAGTGGACGGATGTTAAGCTGGAGGACCGGTTCTGGGGCGTGTCCAACCAGCTGTCACTGCCGTTTCGGCAAGCTGGGGGAAATTCCCGCTATCGATTCTAGCGAACCGGTCTGAACCAGCAGGAACCCACCTCTGGCCATGTGGTCACCAGTGAGCATGGTTAGCTCAAAACCCTTTTTATACGAAGAATTGGGAGTGTGTGCGTATGTGTGTGTGTATTCAAGCAAAATAGCAGCCTCAAAACAACAAGCCCTGAAATTCAATTATTTCATCAGTACTTTCAAACATAAACAATAAAATAAGCACACATTAATCAAAGATATTGATCAACTCCAAATGACAGCCTGTGTGAATACATAATTGCATCATAAATCAATCACTCCCTGTATGAAGGTACAAATTCAATACTGTATGCAAGAAGCAGCAATTATGTTTCTAAATGTTGGACTAGGAATGGAAATGATTTGAGGTCAAGCAGCCTGTTACAAAGAAATTACTTATGCCGTAACAGTCTCCTGATACAAACTACAGTTCATCATCTTCCTTCTATCGCAAAATCTAGCACACTCAATGCCTGTATATGATAGGCAGATTGATATGCCTTTGGATAAGAGATGTTTCAGCCTCACTGCTTACATTAAAAGATTAATGTTTCCAAATTGTTATTATTTTGTGCAAAATATCGACATATTAGTTGTGTTTACAGAACTGAGACAAAGGGATAATATTGCTTGGACATTTTAAGAATAGAATAGAATAGAATAGAATAGAATAGAATAGAATAGAATAGAATAGAATAGAAATTTTTATTGGCCAAATGTGATTAGACACACAAGGAATTTGTCTTTGGTGCATGTGCTCTCAGTATACATAAAAATACAAGATACATTTGTCAAGAATGATACGGTGCAACACGTAATGATAGTTACCTTTCTCAACTTTTCCATTTTTTCAGAGAATTTACAACCAAGTTACCTTCATTGGAAAAGACCAGAGTGAATTTACAAAGCAGGCAATAAGAATAAGTTACTGTTACATGACTAACTCCCGGCCCCCAAAGTAGGAAAATAAGTGTGAGACTCAGTTCAGTTACCTGGCTGTAAAGATGGTATAAATCAGTACATTGTGAATTGTATCCATACCCTGTCAAACAATAATCTTCATCTCTTTCCCTTTCAGAGTCAGGTTTTGAAACTATAAGGAATGTCATCTGCACTAAAACTGACTTGGAGTGTATTATCTTTTCTTAAAGATACTCTTTTAATAAAGATTATTAAAATGTGAATCTTTTCTAGTAGTAAGTCAAAAGCTTTTTCATTCTTTAAACCTACCAATATCTCATCAGAGTTAGTTTTATGTAGTAAGTTGAACTGTTTCTGTTTGTTTTGATTCACTTTGCTGATCTCTACTGGTTTCCATAGTATTTATCTATTGATTTATCTATCTTTGCTTGAAATCCACTTAATGCAGGAATGGTCCCCAATGAAGTCTATTTCCTGCATGTATTTTATTGTACTTACTATTTTATTCCTTCAGAGGAAGGAATACACTAGTAAAACTACTATAAAGTGTTTCATCTGGAAAATAGCAAAGACCATTTTAAATCGACTCTACATAAAATAAGCAACTCTCCCTTCCTGTAATATGTTTGATGATGGCAAAGACCATTGCTTTTTTTTTTTTTTTTGTAATTCACATTATTAGTTTGACGTGATATGTTTAACTGGATGTTATACTTGGTTTGGATCCAAAAGAAAGAGTTGGAAAGAAAGGGTCAAGATTTGTGTGCGTGTTCCATCTATGGTAGTATCTGTAAGAGAAATTTCACTGGATGATCTCATTACTATAATTGCACAGTTAACTAAAGATTTTCACATCCTGCAAGTTCCACAAGGCTGGGAATGTAATGATAACTCTGAATAATGCTAAAAGGCAAAAGGTGAAATTGTTGCTGCATTTAGTTGAGAGCTAAAATGTGCAAGTTCAATTACACGCAGAAGCGATAATTGCTAATTAAAATTATGGAGGGCAGGGGGCAGTTCTGCAAACAGTTCTCTGTCCATTGGGTAACCAATTGATTAAATCAGCAATGATTAATTTATTAATTCATAAAATCCAAAGAAATTAGGCACTCTAAAATACCCTCACTTACTGATATTTATCTCAAGGTAATCTTCAAAGTCTGAAAGATTTACACTTCTTCAGCTGTCCTAATTTGGACTTTGCTTATTTCGCTTTGAATAGAGAATCAAAATTAGAACTGCCCTATTAAAAGAAGCAGAAATATTCTGCTTGATATGAATGAGTGAGTAAGTGATCTGATTTATCTGATTTCTTCTTAGCAAAGTGAATCTCAGAAGTGAACAATCATAAAATAAATTAAAACAAATTTCCATTATGGTACAAAAAATAAAGTGCATCCAGCAGATGAGGAGAATTGAATTTTACAAATAGGAAAGAATCCCCATTCCCACCTCAACAGAGAACAACACGCTAATGCTACTGATTTGCACCTTTTGGATTTACATAACAACCAGAATGCACTTTTCCTCCAGTGTTTACACCTCTTTTTGCAGAAGTTATCATCTCAGTTTGGTAAAATAATCCCAAATGATTATCAAATGTATTTGTTGGGGGTAGTTACATTGAAAACGTAGAATAAAATATGTGCAATAAGTGCTTAAAGTGTTTCAAACCTTATAAGACGATGTATCCACTAATTTCCTTATTTAACAAACAGCCATTGCATGTGCAAAAAAGACATTTCTTCCACTTTCCATTCTGATGTCTTCTTTCAAGATTCTCTCTCTCTTTCTCTCTCTCCCCCTCTCCCTCTCTCCCCCTCCCTCTCTCTCTCCTTCATATTGTCCCCTTTTCAAGAATATTTATTTATCAATTCTTCCCACCTCCTCTGGATGTGGGTCTGGATGCTGCCTGCAACACAAAGAGTTATTTATACCAGATTGAAGGAATTCATGTGAAATGGGAGTGAAACCTGCACTTTCTCTAATGGAAAACTTGTCACATAACTTGAAACTCACACAAAATCATGGCTGCGAGCTTTCTGTCTGAATCTAGGTGGATGAAGCTATTTGTGTCCAAGGAGTATTTTCTGGTAAAAGGAAATTTATTTTCCACTTTCACAGCAATGGTCTGTATCACTACATAATAAAGCATGGCACTGGCTGAGAGGTCACTCATTTGAAACAGAAAAGGAAAGAAAACTCTTGTGCACATATGACAATGTATATGCCAGTGTGATGAAGGGCTTTGAATACAATCATTTCATATATGAGCAAAGTCTTCAATTGGAAGAAATCTTTCTATGTGGTCATTGGGAGTTGACACCAACAGCTAATCCTCAGCACACTGTCTTATGTCTAGGTGTATTTTCCCATAATGCATGGCTGTAGTATTATCATCCTTCTCATCTTCTCTGCTACCCACTCTTATTGGTATCATTATTATGATTTTTATTACCTTGTTGCTTTGCTTGTACATTGAGAGCTTCTGAACCGGAAACAAATTCCTTGTGTGTCTAATCACACTTGGCCAAATAAAGTAGTCTAGTCTACTCTATTCACCTGATGGCACATAATCAATCAATTCTTTAATTTGCAGTCTGAAGACATATTGGTTTAGTTGCTTTCTCATATAATTTTTAAGAACTTTTCCGTCTCTTAATGTTTGAACACATTACAAATCAAGCTGGCATTTCTCCCTACCTCTCCCTGTGCCCATTTGTTTCCTGTCCTGAAATGTCAAATGAGATTCTGTGTCCACCCCAATCCGCATGCATCAGTTCAGGCATTCAGAAGCCATTACTCAGTAGTCAGAACAGTTTACACTGGGCCTCTTACTGTGAATCTGATATGAGCTTTTCAATATCTCAGTGGCAGATCATATTTTGCATGAAAAAGGCCTCGGGTTTAATGCACGACATTTCTAAATAGGATTTATGATAACCCATATGTTAAATAAATGGAAGTTGACTCCTTCACTATACTGAACATTGCAACTTTGTATGTTCCTATTTCCAAAAATATACTAGCTGTCATCCCAATTTTGGCAAGGTCACCTACAAATCATATTTTGCAAGTTTACATCTTTTGTTTATTTATTTATTTATTTATTTTACTGAATTTAGAGATATCAGGACAAATCTGGGCAGCTTATTTAATAAGATGAAATAAAAGAAAAAGGACTTTAAAATCCTTGAACCCCAGAAGGGGGAAAAAACCCCATAACTACCCCACCCTGCTGCCCCCCCAAAAAACAAGGGCTCAATAGCCACCCTATCCTATTTATCAATTATAAGTAATTAAGTGGCAAGAGAGAGATTGCCATCCAACCTCTTAATTTATTGGCTGGTTGGTTGCATCCAATCTTAAGACAAGAAAAGATTCCACTGTTTCTGTACATTTTTTCATTCCTATGATTTTGATTTAGTACAACATGGGTGGAAATATTTCTGGCTTATTTTTTTGAGCCTGAAGGAAGAAAACA
Source organism: Pseudoxenodon macrops (assembly GCA_032467955.1). NCBI lineage: Eukaryota > Metazoa > Chordata > Lepidosauria > Squamata > Pseudoxenodontidae > Pseudoxenodon > Pseudoxenodon macrops. The sequence continues at coordinate 20,915 of JANHFT010003169.1, read as the reverse complement.
CTTGTTTTTTCATAATCTAGATTGGGGGTTAGCAACCTGTGACTCCGGAGCCGCATGCAGCTCTTTGAGCCCTCTGCCATGGCTCCCTGTCCCATCATTGGTTGGCCCCACCCCTTGTCCTTCGCCCCTTTTATTTCTTTTTTGGAAATCTGGGCTGTGGAACGATCGCCAGCCATGGCGGATGCTTCTCTTTGAGCAACCCTCCTCCTCCCCTCGCAATCAACTGGCTGGCTGTGGCTGAGCCAGGAGCACGGGCATGCATGGGGAGACCCTCCTCAAGCGAGCACCAAGGCGCAAGAAAGGCGAGTGCAGGGCAGGCAGCTGCTTGCTTAGGGAAGGTCTCCCCACATGTGCACAGGCTCCCGGCTCAGCCACAGCGAGTCAGCCCTGATTTCCAAAAGAACAAATAAAAGATGCAATGAAGCACTTGGCTCAGCCGCGGAAGAAAAAAAGGGGGAGGGAGGAGAGAGACAGAAGAGACACACATGGTGATACACAGAGAGAGGGGAAGATGGGGAGAGAGAAATACAGACGGAAAGAGAGACTGTGTGTGTGTGTGTGTGTGTGTGTGTGTGTGTGTGAGTGAGTGAGTGAGTGTGTGTGTGTGTGTGTGTGTGTATGCAAGTCTTGGTGTATTCGGGTCTTTTCAAAATTTGTATTTTTCTGGAAGAAGAAAGGGACACCTATCACGTAGCTGGCAATTCTTCCAAATGTGTTGAGAGTTGCCTCAGTGAATTATGATATTTTAAGGATAGAGTTTATTATAGTCATCTTGCATTAACCACTATATTTTAATGTAGATAAACTGGCATCCTGATGCACTTCAGTTGACAGCAATTTGAAAAGGCTAAAGAAGCCCATGGGCTGATTTTCTTAATCCTGATGGAACGGCTTAGCTTTTTTGAGCTACAACTTTACAAGAAGGACGTTTCAAATGCTAAACAGATTTTGGCTGGGGTATTGCCATCAGAATTGAGGGTTACCACCTTCCAGACAGTAGTCAAAATAACTGCTAAGGTAATGATGAGTTTGGATTTCTGTAAATATTGTCCTTTGTCTGGGTTTTCCTAAAAATATCAAATCATTCATACACACAAATACACACACACAATATTATATGTATAATTTGTATTCTCTTTAATTCCCAATTTTCCTTTAGAAGGAAAAAAAAAGAAAATGATATATACTCATATTCAGATCTAAAACTCAATTTGGTTTACTTCATAAAACATAAAACAGACAAGCTTCTTGATTTGTTTTTGAAATTATAAATGATGACAAGTTCTCTTCTTCCTATGCTCTTTCCCTCTAAATATGTTCCGTTTTTATATTTCAATATTTGCCGGCTCTGTTTTAAATGGAAAATTTTCAGTAAATCTTTCTTTATATGTGTGCTAGCTCAACCAGAAGTAAATAAATATTCTACATATAAGTATTCCACAAGGTTATTTGCAGAGGTGGGTTCCTACTAGTTCGGACCGGTTCTACCAAGTAGGTAGTAAGTCGCTGGTGGTGTCACGGAGCTGGTTCTGGTCTGTGGATGCTACCAACTGTTTTTTTTGGGGGGGATTGTTTTTTTAATCTTCTTGCCGTTTTTTCCTTCTGCACATGCGCAGAAGCCGAGTTTCCAGCACTGCACATGTGTCACCATCTTGTTTTCAGCCTCTTTTTTGGGGGGGGAATTTTTCAGATTTTTTTCTACTGCACATGCGCATACCCACACGGTGTGCGCACGGGGCATGGGAGGCAGCAAACCTGCAGCAAGGTAAATTAGAACCCACCCCTGGTTATTTGTGACATCTTGGTTTTGTCTCTCTGCTCACCTACCCATCCCGAAAAATAACGCAACTTTTTTTTGGGTGATATGTGGGATGAAGCGTAAAGAGGCCTACATGGCAAACGAGGTCAGAAACTTTCCAAAGAAGATGACCCTTGAAAATTCTCTTATGGTGGTATTATTTACTTGTTTTGTTTTTTGAGACCCTTGATGCAACTACATAATGGTCTGATATTTTTAAGATGACCAAAATTGGGAAGAATCACATAGAGTTAGTTCCATTGTTAGGAAGTCACATTATTTTACACAACAATAATAATAAAAAAAACATTCTTATGAATTTTAACACACTGTCTGATAATGTAGATTTTTTCATGAATGTAAATTTCACAATAAATATATTAGCTTTAATAGCCCTACAACATATTTGGTTGACTTTGGTTCTCTGGATTGACCTGCGAGTGGGGGCTATGCACATGGTTGAAGCCCATAATATCCTTATTCTGGTCAGTTGTGCCTCTGATTTTCCTCCAATAGTTGTGTTCCTTAGATGTGCCTTGTCAGTTTGCAGAGGCAGACTAACTTGTCTCCCTGTTGTGAGGAAATAAAGAACATTCACAAGGCAGATCAATCTGCCCAGCCTACTTCATGGAGTCACTATCAGCTCATAAATGGGGAATGAGATGCACTTGTATGTATCTGAAGCAAAACTACAGTATGTAAGATGCACTTTATTCCCCAATCTCCCATTTCTTTTGTTGAGTAAATTAGTTATTATATATATAGTTGGGGGTGGGAGGGAATCAGTCATTCTTATTCCAACTATAAGACAGTGGACATTCAACCTTTTCCCCCAACTCAAGAAACGATTATTCATTTTCAAGCTATCTCAGATCACTAAATTAACTGTCAGATAACTGAATTTTCTAGAAGTAGCAGGGCATCAGAGCCTTTCCAACAATACCCTGAAATCAAGCGAATTATAATAATCAATGAAATTTTCAATTAAGCATGTCACTGGAGTGGGAAGAAATGTCTTGCTAGAGATTTATTACCATGAATCACACTAAAACTAGAAGAGGCATGGTTTCTATCCTTAAATTAAATGCTTTGGCATAAGCAATTGTGTAATTTAATTTTAATTGAATGTATTAAATGTATTATAATTTAATTGATTAAATGTGTTAATTATGGATGGAAACAATAGGAAGAGTTAAGGAAAGGCCAATTATATCACTTTTTACCAAGTCAGCTGTGCCCAGTATTATAATTGTGTCCCAGGAACAAGATGCCATTTTATGTTTTAAATCCCAATCCTTTTGGAATTTGGGAAGACATGGTTGTTCCAGGAAGCCCTCATGGACTGAAGTGGATATAGTCCCAGTGTAATTTATAATTGTATGCAATGTTTTCACTGATACAATAAGATTAATAATGATTAAGTGTTGTCATTGTATTGCTTTAACCCTTGCTACATGTCACGTATATCCCATTTCAAGTCAGTTGGGATTGAAGCAGTTTGTAACAGACAAACGTACTTCTCTATCAGTGTTCAGATCCATATACTTTGGCAAAAAGTCACAATGTCAATTAAAATCTGGATCGCTTTCAATGCTTTTAACTGCAGAGCACAATCAAAGAAGCCAGATTCAGACAGAATTTTTTTTGGGAGGCTTACATTCAAAAAAAATGAAAATGATATTTAATGCCAAGAATTAGGGGTTAAAGTCCACAATTTTTAGAAGTAAGATACAAATCACCCATTTTTACTGATTATGTATGTCAAGTAGTATCAACTCTTAGCAGTCATATCCATAACACTTCACCAGAATTTATTCCCCAACCTGGCCTGTTAATGTCTTCCAAAGGAGCATCCATTGCCTTGCAATTAAGTCTATCCATCTGATCATTCTCTTCTTCTTTTTCGTTCCTCCTTTCCTAACATTACAGACTTCTTGGGATGGAAAAATCTGACATAGGTCTTTGCATAATGTATCCAATTTTTTTTTAAACATCTAGGAATGACAAGGAAGACAATGAGCATACATTATATAACACAATAATGGGCGTTATCATAACTGGTTTCTGTATGACTAAATAAAATCTGCTGCTCCTCAACCATTTTGAGATGTTTCCAATTCTAAGACATCACATCTAGAGTTGAAAGAAGTGTAGTAGAACTAAGTAGAACTAAGAAGAAAACAAGAGTTTAGAAGAAATAATGGGTATAGTACGAGGGGAAAAAACCTAATCACACAAAATGTTATGCTCTTAGGGACTTTGCTAAATGATGCATTCATTTTTAATTCAAACATTTCTTTTTTTACTGGAAGAGTTCTTATTGCAGGGAAAGGTCTAAACTACCAGCATAAAACATTAATGCAGAGCAAAGATTGTGAGTTTCAAAAATATATCATTGCTATTATTTTATGGAATCCTGTAAATGGTGCAGATTTATTTTGAAGCAACCATATATTTGTTTTTAATATATGTTTAACAAAAGCTTCTAATATGCTATGCAGCATAACACAGAATTTTAGACCAAAAAATTGGTTGTTTTTTTTGTATGGTTGCCATCTGTCCGTATGGTTGGTGTTTTTTTTTCCAGTCTAAAAGATGCTCAACTAATACAAGTGGAATATAAAGAAAATAGTTTCAAGTAAAGAAAGATACCTTATTGGTGTGCTTTGTTGCATGCATGTGGCCTCAAAAGCTATCTGAGGTTGAATATATAGAGCTTGTTCCTTCCTCAATCTTTCCTACAAAGGTTTTTCAGTCCAAAACTTTCCTGAGGAGGGAGATCTAAATGATAATTATACCCATGAATAAATTTCTTATGAGATCACATAAACATATACAGTATCACTCCGTAAGGATATTACAAGCCCAACAATAGTGCTAGGCAAAGTGAGCCTAGACAAAGCCATTGTCTCTAGGAATGGATTCTGGGATGTAGATTCTGGAATCTAGAGTCAAGATGTTGGAGAGCACAGCTGTTATTCAGGAATAACTCAAGCTAAGAGAAGCAATATCTAAAAATATTTTTAACTTATGTGATTTGAAAGATGTTGTATATGTTGCATATACAGTTTCTGGAGATCAGCAACTCAAACAGAGTTTGAGGGAAACTTCATTCCTTGCACCAAGTTAGAACCTTGCTAAGATATTTAGACTGCCAGTGAGTTATAAAAGGTAACAGCATCTGACCAACTTTATATGGCTAAGCAGAGTTGGGCCTGATAAGTACTTGGATGGAATAGAATCTCCTACCAGAACTGCAGACTGGGAAGAAAAAAAAAACCAGAAGAGGAAGTTAGCCATCTGAGTTTCCATGGCTGAAGATGGACTTAATCCTGGGTCTCCCTATTTGTAGATCAACATCGTAGCCTGTTGTACCATAGTTACTTTACCACTTATTGGAACAGAGATATATTCAGTTCACCATAACAATTCTGGTCAAGGCAGTGTGATTTGCTAGGCTGAAAAGGATATCAAAAGAAATGTGGGTGACCTGGATCCAATTTTGGCCAAAGTTTCTGTAGAAGGCATTATGGAGAGAAGTCAATTAGCCTTCAAAGAGCTTATCAGGGACTATCAAAGTGACCATCTTGTGTGTATTCTGTTGGTGATCCTCAGACATGTACCAAAGCCATACAATCTGGAAGTAGTTCAACATGGCTGTAGAAGGCTTACTTTCAGCTTTCTTTTGGTGTCAGATCTGCAAGAGAAGGCTGAAAGGGGCTCTGAAGCAGGATCACTTTGGTTCCTTATCAGAAGAGAGAGGACTATGCAATGCAGTCTTCATGGAATACTTATTTCAAAGCTTCATAAAAGTAAAGCACACTTTTGAAGTTTTACACAGCACTTCATTTTTCTTTCCTTTAGTCTGATTTGCTATTAGGATATAAAGTTACCTGGCCTCAGCAACTATGACCTAGATAGAAGACTCTGCAAGAATTCAATAATTTTGTCCCACTTTTTCCCAATTTGGTAGGAATGTCTTTTTTTTTTAATATTCAAAACTATTCCCAAATGTGCCTCAATGAATATTATGCAAATCCATGTAATCTTTCAACTTGCTTTTTGTTGTAATTCTCTTTGATTTTGGACATGTATAAAGTAATGCCTTTAAAGCCATGAGTATTTAAGGCACATGTGTTTCTAGTGGTCCATTCTCTTGACAAATATTTACAGCCTCTTCCTCCTCCTTTCTTGCTGCTATGGAAGATATTCTCTTTTCCAACATCTTGTACAGATCCCCTGAATAGCTCTGATTGGTTTAGACTAACATGATATGATGCAGTAGAAAGAATAGAAGTTGAAGCCTGATTGGCTAAGTCCTGAACCCCTCTCGAGGCAGGGATATGTCTAGGGTTTTAAATTTCCATTATCCTTTTGGTGTTGTTTTCCAAGCATTGTTCTGTTGCACCGTTGACCTGATAACCCACATGGCTGTGCTTTGTGAATGACCTTGGGGTTAAATACAGTGCCTTTCTTCACTGATATCTATACCTTCTCTTGATTTTCTGGCCACAGCTTCTTGCCAAGAGAAGCAGGGGTAGGTTAATTGGAACACACAGCTTCTTTATTTCACATTTGTTATTGTTCATATGCTTAATGGGGAAAGGTGATCAGATAGCAGTAGGGGAGAAGAAGAGGAGCAGGCCTAAAAGACAATCAACAATGAGAGTTCTGCAGCGCTCTAGCTGTTCACTTTTGGTTGCCAGATATTTAAAAAAATGTTGAGACACTAGAAAGAGTGCATGGAAGAGCAAAAAAGATGACTAGGAAAGTGGAGGTTAAAAGAATGGCTGAAGGAATTTTGTATGTCTAGTTTAATGAAAAGAAGGATTAGTGTTGACATGATAACAGTGTTCCACTATCTAAGGGGCTGCCACAAAGAAGAGAGAATTAACCCATTCTCCAAAGCATCTGAGGGTAGGACATCGTTGGAACATCTTACCTCTAGAAATTGTGAGTGCTCCATTACTGGAGGATTTTAAGAAGAGATTGGATGACCATTTGTCTGAAATCATGTAGAGTGTCCTGCATGAGCAGGGGGTTGGACTAGAAAACCTCCAGAGTCCCTTCCAACTCTATTATTCTGTTATACATTGTTTAATGCAGTCCTGAATAATAAAGATTATCCATATTTTAGTAATAAAGCTCAGACAAGGCAGAGAGAAAGCAAGCAAGCTTCTTAATAATGCCCAGGTTATATAATATTTAATTTATTTATTAAATTTATCTGTTGCCCATTTCACTCTGAAAAGTGGCTCTGGGGGGTATTATATATGGCATTAAGTGGATTTTGTTGAAAATACTTATATGAGCTTGTGGAAAAATACAGCATGGTTTTTAAGAGAACTAATCCAATAATATGATTGCTTTAGCAAGAATTTCCAATTTACTAGGTTTGGTTTTTTGCTGCAGCTTGTCAAATATCCTAACAGTTTGTTGGTTTTCAAAAAAAATATAATTGCTCAGTCATTAATATTCTTCAGTTCTATTTGTATGAGAGTCACTGTTTCCAGCTGGGGAAAGTAACATTTGAATAAATAATTCTCACATCATAAAAGCACTTTGGCATTTTACACAAAGGCAGTTGAGGCATATCTGGGGTACTAAGCATATGTAGAACAATGCCACCACATTTTTCTAGTTTGAATTAAGGTTTGTTTAGCTGTCATTTGATAGATTTGTGCTGTTTGCCAGTTTGAGTGGCTGATTCAATTCATTCTGTCAGCTGGATTCAGACACCACATCCAAACAAACAGCAGATCATTTCAGAAACAAGTGTCTGAATAGAATTTTCTTTCATTTTGTTTATCTTTTAAAAGGACCTAAATTAATCAATCATAGATCCATATGACCTACTGGTCAGTTCATTTAGCACAGTTGGTCTGTAAGATCCTTATACTAAATGGCAATCTACTTCTGAAACTGAATGGAACTTCAAATGCAGTATTGACACTAGCAATTCAGAAAAGGGAAAAATAACAGTTCCTCTGAACTGATGCCTAAATAGGGTTTGTGCTTCCAACCACTGAAAAGTCTTTGTTTCACAACAGACGTGCATGATTAGATGTGATGCAATGCCTACCAGGTCCTTCAATGAATGATAGCTAATGAAATTAGACAAATAACAATTGATTTCCCATAAAGTTGCCTTAGCATTCATTATTTAGAGATAGATAGCCACTACATAGTGAGTTCATGACACTTTGGTAACTAATAGCCAGTATTGGTGCAACTTCAGTACTTTTTTTTGAGGAGGGGAATCCTAGTCTAATTATACTCTTTCCATACTTCGGTTCTTTTTCTAACCAATTGATTCATTTTAGATTATCAAGTTGTTTAGGCATTGAGGATGGCAATGAGGAAGATAGAGAAATCATCAGAGATCATTTTTGCATCATGGTGTACAGTTTTATTAGATCAACATTAATAAAGCTATATATAAATCTATAGAGTTAAATGACACACTAAACTGAGCTTGACTTTTGCATAGTAAAATCAGTGCTACCCATCTTAATGTTAAATCTGTTGCTTTAAAAATGCAAACTAATTTCTACCAGTGGCAAAGAATTCAGATGTTGCTGAGTTGCAATTTCCAGCAAGCCCAACCAGTGCTGAGGACAATAACAGCTGGAGATTTTGTTTATTCATAAGCAAAAAAGAAAAAAGGAAAAAAGAATGTCATGTTGTTCTCATATTTTCTAAACTGTTGTCTTCCAAATGTGTTGAAGTACAAAGTCTATGTTCCTTTTCAGTGTGATTAAAAAGCTGATCCCTAACATCTCCCTAAAAATATTATCTTGGGGAAAAACTGTACAACAACCAAAATAGTAGAATGTACTATTCTACTAAAAACAAGTACTCTGCGATGTACTCGTTTTTTTTTAGCTTTTTAGCCCACATTTTGTTCAGGAATTAAGGCATCATATTTCTCCCCCATAATATGAAGTAGGTTGTTCTGAAAGCTGCCCAAAATTACTTTGTAAGAATTCTATGAGTGAGTCTGTACTTCAACCTAAACTCCCCAGTTTAGGTGACCATTTTGAACTTGAAATCTACTTGGATCAGATCGCAACCCTTGTTCTTCATTACAAGCCCTCAAGTTTGGGCTTTTTAATCTTATATCCAAGCAAGAACAAAAAAAAAAGCCAAACGGTAAAGCTAATGGACCAGAAACCTGATATCAAAGCATCCAAGTTTCTTCAGAGTTTCTAGACCTTGGTAATTTTGAGATATGGGGACTTCAGCCTAGGGAATCCTGGGAACTGAGTCCCACAAATCTTAAAGAGGTCATGGTTGGGAAGCACTGTTCTGTATCCATAGATAGCTGTGAAAGCTCTTTAGCCCCATTGAAGAAGATGAATCGACCTGTGTTTGTTTTTTTTTCCTTCTGCCAGTGCGGCAAACCGATTCCACTTACAGTAGTCTTACACAACCCCATCCACATTTCTCTTTGTTTAGTTGCCTCTGGTCTGTGTTGCCTGGCAACAGGCCTCTGCAATCTCCTCATAGACAAATGCATCACTTTCTGTCATAGAGATGTACTCATCTTGTTATTTTGGGGGGGATAGGTCTCATTTTTTAGCATGTATAAGGTGAGAGAATGGCATAAGAAGGATAGGCATGATGCCATCCCCTCCTCCTGCTCCCCTCCTCCCGCTCCCCCTCATCTCTCCATAGTTTTTAAGGATAGAAATGAGAACTTTGCTGCAGATGAGACAGTAGATGAATTAAAGCAATGTCATACACACACACACAGCCTGCTTCTTGTTCTGTTCCCCAAATCCAAGAACAATGACATCTACACGGGGGACAAGAGAGGGCATAAGTCATAAT
>JANHFT010003169.1:0-10862 GCA_032467955.1 Pseudoxenodon macrops | reverse complement strand
CCACCTCTGGCTGGCCCCAGAGTGGGGTGGGAATGGAGATTTTGCAATATCCTTCCCCCAGGAGTGGGAAGGGAATGAGGATTTTGCAGTATTCTTCCCCTGGTGTAGGGTGGGAATGGAGATTTTGCAGTATCCTTCCCCTGCCACACCCACCAAGCCACACCCACAGAATCGATAGTAAAAAAAAAAAGAGTTTCACCACTGGGACAAACTCAATGAAATACAAGTTAGAGCTGCTATTAAGGTCTATTTTGTCGCAGTAAGTAGCAAAAAATCAGCACTTCTCCCTCCTTATTGCATCCACAGATATTTATCCTGTAACCCTGTTTTGGGTGTCATAAGCCTTCTTGGGTGGAGTTCAGAGAATCTCTTGCAGGAGTATGTGGACAAATGTGTTTAGCATCTGTCAGACAAAGTCACTATATCAAACATTCTCCATTCCTCTGCATTCTCCCCCCATCCCACCACCCGAAAGTGAGATTAACTCCATCCCTATTAATGTTCTGGAGGTCCTCAAGACCTGACTATGTCTTAAGGTGGTTCCATTGCTGTGATTAACAGTCATTCACTCTTGGGCCTTGTGTGTTTTCAAAATTTATGTTTTAATAATGACTGTTATTATAATTGTTGCACGCCACCCAAGGTCACTCTTTGTGAGATGGGTAGTTATATAAATTTGACAAACAAACAAACAAACCTACTTTCAGTGCCTTCCACTATAGTTGCTACGACTTCATCCTTAACTTTGCAACATGCAAAAGGGATGGTGAAATTTTCAAAATCTTATTCTTGCAATCAATTTACTTAAGAGCCTTAGAGAAATCACCCTCTGCTGCTACCGCACAAGAAAGTAGTACAGATAGCTCCTTTATTCCAGCTTCGGAAAACCTGTAACTCACAGGAACTTACAGCCCCATGGCAGGACATCCTTAGTAGCAAAGCTCTTCCACGTCTGCTGCTGAATGTTTCCTCCCTGGTAATATTTTACCAATCCTCTGCAGAAATCATCTGATATGCAGCGAGGGTTGAAGGAAAATGAAGAGTAAATCTGCTGTGTCTGGTTTCCAAATTAGACAGATCTGGCTTGATCCCCAGAGCAGAAGCTCTTAACACTCATTATTTAGTAAAGCATAAATGGATTGTATATTTTGTTTGTCTTTTCATTCATTGGAACTGAATAACATCTGATGAAAATTAGAACACTGTAAAAAGAGAAGAGGCCTGCCAAATTTCATAGAGGTTGGTATGAAGGAGTTTAAGATATATATTTTTTCGAGGGGTGTCCAGAACTGAAAAAATGCTTTGTGCAGAGGACAAATTGTAACCAATTTCAAAGAGCATATAGGCCTGTGTATAGAAAAGATAAGGATCCTCTTACCTTCCCTACCGTGTCGGACGTGCACATTTTACATGCGTGCCTGTGCTACGCTCGCATCACATCCAGGTAAAAATCCTCTGCACATGTGCAGGAAGCCTTGTGCATGCGCAGAGGGTTATTTTCAAGCAAATGTGGTCCCACAGGACCGATTTCCAGTTGGAGGACCAGTTTGAGTGCGTGGCTAGCTGGCCATCGCTGCCAGTTCGGCAAGTGAGGGCAAATTTCTGCTACCAGTTCTAGCGAACCAGTCTGAACTGGCAGCAACCCACCACTGATAAGGATATATAATAAAATTGTCCATTCACCAATACAGTGCTGAAGTGAAATCTAGAAGAATAATTCCCCATGGGTTTCTATCAGGGGGAAAAGATACCTGTTAACCTAGATTTTTAAAAATGCCCTATGAAGAAGACAATGGCAAATTACTGCTAAAAACCTGGTCAGTTATGCAGGGACTCATTCTGGGAGTCATAAGAGTCAAATAAACAAAAACTATGACTTTCTATTACCTGACATAGTTATTCTTACAGCTCACAAATCATCACATGCAACTCGAAATGATTGGGAAATAGTCTGGTGTAGCCAATAGTTTAATAATTTCTCTTTCTTGAAAACTCTCTTCAGCCCTTTTAAGATGCTGTGATTGGTGCAACCATTTGTGAACTGATCCCAAGAGCAATTATGATCTGAAAGCAGATCCATCAATCCAAAAATCTTTCTCATTTCTCTTCCCAACCTGGCAGTTTACATAAACAGCAAATTCTCCATCTCCTGTTTTTTGACAGCTCCTGTATGTAGCACTTTCATTTATACCTCATCAAAGCTATGCAAATAGGAATGAAGGGTTTTTCAATCAGAACAAAATGACTTAGACACATTCAAGTAAAAGTACATGTCATGTAATCTATGTATGTTTTGGGCTTTGCCTAGTTTTACTGCCTCTATCATTGATGTTGCAAGTATCATTGCCACAACCTGCTTTAGGAATGCTTTTTATTACCATGAGATACCAGCCAACATTTCTATCCTTGGTGCAGAGAATGGGAAGACAGCTGCTAGATGTGCTGGTGTCTCTGTAACATATTGCCTAATCCTGGAAGCCAAATTTTCTGTTGGAAGACTCAGCCTTAACGGATGAAACAACAGGCAATAATTTGGTTGGCAAAAGCAAAGTTTAAGCAACCTGAGAAATAAATGGTTTCTCTATCAAATGATGAAATGATGAAGGAAAGGTAGATGAATATTTAACAATAATTTGGAATGGAATGGAATGGAAGAGAAGAGAAGATCTTTGTCTTTTTAAATGTACACTAATCGGCATACATTAAAATGAAATTTCATTGCATACATTATTTAATTGAAGAGAGTGACAATGTCAGGCAGCATATTTTATTCTTTTCACAATTGTTATTCCTTTTTGAAGCTTCTGTATTGCTATGTTTAATGCCTCAGATTAAATTTAAGTTTCACAAATGCAAAACACAAATAAGGAAGAGAACAACAACAGCAACAGGGAATTGTCTGTTTTACGTGTAACATTTGGCTCTGATTGTGCTGGTCTTTGGCATGTGGCCCTTGATAGTCACCCAGTATAAGAAGGGATCTTCAGTCTTCAAAAGTTTGAACATATTGCTGGTTTACAGGATTGCTGCAGGAGAGATTAGTGAAACATTTTGATGAGCCTCCAAATAGTAAGTAAGTACAATAGCTGCTGGAAAGATTACAGCTTAAATTCATACTTCTCACAGTGAGATAAATCACAACATCTACTCATTCTGGGGGAGAAAAAGCGCCCTAGTGAAACTGCTTCTCAGTTAACATACAAATTACAATAACAGATTAAATACAATGTGCCCTTCTTTCACCTTGTATTTAATTTGCTGGAAAACAACTTGGTACTTTTCATCTGCAGTGTCAGTTTTTATTCCATACCAGCTTACATTTTTCCAATATTAATAGCATTTGTTTATTCATTTATTTCTGAATGTCCAGATGATGTCCCTCCCTCCCTATTTCACTGCTGAGTTTTCTTTATGACAGGAATGTTTTTGAAGTACTTCCCCCTCCCCCAATGACTCTTGGGGGGATGACATTATCCTGACACATGCGTATGACCTCACCTGGCTTGAAGAGTGATTAGTGATGGGATGGACCCTATTTTTTGACATTACATGTTAAACTGTCCATGATTAAAATATAGTGTTCCATGATGAAATATTGTATTGTTTTGTTATCTTCATGTCCCACTTTCATCAGTAATATAAGTCATATTTTATTAAGCTGAACAACTGGCTTTGGCAATTAGAAGGAGATAAACCTCTCTGCCAAAGAACTAGGAAAGCTCTGCCATTCATGAATCAGAGATCCTTATTTTGAGATTCCCATCCAGGATTGTATGCAACTACCTCAAACTCCCTCATTTTTCAATCCTCACAATCTGCTTTAGCTATAGGGCCATTCTAACAGTACCTTTTGTGAAAGTATGTGGCATCATATCCTGCTTTGGAAAGACATGTAAAGTCTGTAAATTATTTCTGATGTGGCATTTTCTGCCTCATGGTCTTGAGTCCATCAGTTTCTTCCACCACCACCACCACCACCACCACAAAATTAAGTGTGGTCAATTCAAGAAAGGTTTGTCCATTCTAAACAACATGAAACAAATATTCCCACCTCTTCTACTGCTGTTTTGCATTGTTGCTTTCCTATGGCCTGCTTGAAACAATTGCTTGCTCAGTGCATCACACGGATGTCATAAAATCTGTCCTGTCTTTGGATTTGTCAGAAAGCCTGCTGTGAGAAAAGGGTTCTTATAGTTCTGTCATATATAATTAATGTTCTTCTTCACTATTTGTTGCCTCTCTCTTAGACTGGCCTACAAAATTGGAGTGGGAGAAGCTGAGAGAAATCTCCCTCCCACTCATACAGCAGCAATAACCCTGCCAGCAGCAGATTTTTTAAAAAAATATGAGAAGGGATAAATAAATAAAAAAGTAACAGTAGGAACTTCAGCAAGACTGGTGAAAATTTCCAACTAGCTAATTGCAACAAGTCTAGTTCTGGGAAGAACAATCCCAGTATCATAGTTATAACTTTAGAGGTGCCTATCATGCAGGGTCTGTATCCTCACAATGTGCACCTACATTATGTTGGTCTATGACTGCAACAACTATTGAGTTAGTGACTGATTGAGTGATTGGTTGATATATCATGAACAGTCACACATAGCATTGTATTCCTGGTTTAGTATGATGAGCATAATTGCAGTCCTATGCATAGTTACATCTATGAGCTACTGAGTTCCTTGAAGCTTTAACGAAGATGTTTAGCCAACTGAAATGCAATAAATAAGAACCATTATCTGAATTACAGGAGAGAAAATGATGAGGGTGGATGAGAGGCACTACCGACTACCAGCACTGGCTGTCCAAAGTGTCCAATGTCCATTGAGACAAATGAGAGATGTGTTTGACTCCATTTGCCAATATCATCATCAGTCAGGCCCAATAAAGTCATTGAACAGATTAACTGGATGTTACTCTCTGCATATCCATTGCCTCATGGTCAATGCTGTAGCTATATACATCAGGATGTTTCTCCCATTGCTGATTTTCCAAGGTAAGTCCCCTCTTGTTTAGCCATTTTAGCAACAACCAAAAGTCAGGGTTAGAGGTTTATTTTTGGGACCTTATAAATGCTTACATTTTTCCCGGTGAAAAGAATTTGTAATGCAAGCACTGCCTTGGATTGAGCTACTGTAAGTCACTAGTGTAGCAAATTCAATATTATTGTCATTGATTGGAAGTAGACTATATCAGTTTCCAGTCTATTTACTTGGCAACTCAAGGCATGCTAACACTGGGTATGACTTTTCAATCATTTGGCCTGCCATTGGAATGATAAAGGTTTCATCTAAATTTGAAGGGTTTTTTTCTTCAAATAAAAATCAATAGAACTTTATTTTTTTTCTATAGTATTTTAAACTATACCATGGCATCAGATTATTTAAAAAAAAAAAGTTTTGGCTCATATGTGTCTGGCTTTTGATTTCAGCAATTACTGCATTGACACATTGTAAATATGTACTTTGTTGTGAGTATTTCCTGTCTTCCAACCTATTTTGTATCCTCAGACAAACTAAACCTGTTAATCATTATGTCATTCCCACTGTGTCTGTCACAGAATTAACAGGCTTGCATCAAAGCACAACATAATGCAGTATTCAGCCCTCACTCCAGTCCCATAAATTAGTGTGTGAGTGTGTGTGTACATATACACAGTTACACAAACAAGCACACACAAGTGTGTGTGTGTGTTCTGGAGCTAGAGGAGAGTTACCAATTCTCCCGTTTCAAACTTGCTTCAACCATAAAACTTCACACCTGTTTTTTTTAAATTTGAACTGATGAAGAAATCTGATTTATAATAACTTTTTCATTGCATGTCTCATAGTTCAGAAAAATGCCATACACTGATGAAATCTTTTTCTCCGCTTCTTTAGAATGTTACGCTTGGAAGAAAAGTAAAACCTGAATAGTTGATATTGGTTTAGAACTCTTAATTGCTTCTCCTTTTTTTATGCACACCATATCTTCTTATACCAGGCAACAATAAGCATTAATGTCTACTCAAAAGTAACATCTGACAACAAGCATATGAAAGAATGTGGAAATGCACCGCCAAAATAGTTACACATTTCAGACTCAATTCAGTCAGTGTTAAAAGAAGTCCAGTTGAAATCAATGGAACAGGTGCAGAGCTGTGTGCTTAAATTTTGTGGATTTATTGTAATCAAGCGTGCATTTGTTTTCTCTGCATTATAACCACCTTCTCCAGAGAGACTGGCTCTCATGGTTGCTTAGCTGATGCAGTACAGAAAAGTAACTACAGAGATTTCCCAGTCAATTTTCATTCTTCACTTCTCAGATGTAAAGTTCACAGAATACTCATGCAATATTTGTACAAACCTCAGCCTTAGTCTTTGGGCAGATTATGTCTGCAATTGATGTACTTTGTCTTATCCTGATTACAGTTTTTATCTGCCCTGTAATATCTATGGTGTTTTCCACTACAATTTTTCAAAGTTTTTTTTTTCAAAAGTGGAGATTTGCAGTGGCAAAATCAGTATTGGAAATTACCATGCACTTTAAGTAGAACAAACAATTTCTCATCTCCCATTTTACATCACCCATTTCAGTTTATTATCAATTTAAAGAATAATATTTCACATAAAGAAATGACATCTCCTCTCCTTGATACCTTAGTCTTTGTAGAGGAACGTGTCTGCGATTTTATCCTGCCATTATCCGGTTGCATTTAGATTTTACATTTCTGTATGTTTCATAGACATACTAAGTTACTCTTCATATCCTGGTCCTTTTATGCAGTTGGGGTGAGATAGGCTAATCTAAGAACTAAGGAATTCAGCATTCCTTTTTTCTCTGTATCAAAGAGGAGTGCCTTGAAGGTTCCACTAGCAGCAGAATGAAATCTTTCTCCCTCTGGTATCCATAAGAGATCTTATATCTCCTCCTGTATGTTATAGCCAGCAAGGCCTAGAGGACATCAGACTAGGGAAAAATGGCTTAGAAAGTTGATTAGGACTGAGGAGATTCAGATTTAAATCCACAATCAACCATGAGGATCTCCGTATGAACAAATGGTCTGCCACAGCCTAATTTCTCATAGGCTTATGGAAATATGTACCTTTTGGAAAGGTTATATATGGAGTGGCTTTTTTTAGCTCCTGAGAAGAAAAATAACTAATAAAAAAGTAACTAAATGAAAAGAGAAAGTTAAATTGCCTGAGACTTTTAAAGAATGGATGCCAGACATATACAAGCACTTGCCTATGTTCTCAGAAATGAAAAAGTATGTAGAAATAAACAAGAATGTTTTTGTTTAAATTTTTAAATAATCCTGATATTCGTAAAACACCATATTTTGTTTTCAGGTTTATTTTGGGGGGATGGAGGAATCAGGAAACAAATATTCTTGTCAAACGTACTAACTATATATTTAAAAGTGATACACCATGAATCCTTCTAACCATGACTCCTTCTAACTAAACATGAATCATGGTGATTTCACGGACACATCCATGCAGTGTATCTGGCAACATTACAGAAATGGCTTGCAATTGCTTTCCTCTAGAATGTGTCACAATTTCTCCAACTTTTCCTACAGTCCTGAAAGTCCTTGGATTCTCCCACCCAGGTATTAAGTGTTTAGGTTCTGAGCTAGGCCAGGCTTTTGCCACCTGCAAAGGCAAAGAGAGTTGAAGAAATATTTCCTGTTAGAAGAGACCCACAATGGGAACATTTCT
Source organism: Pseudoxenodon macrops (assembly GCA_032467955.1). NCBI lineage: Eukaryota > Metazoa > Chordata > Lepidosauria > Squamata > Pseudoxenodontidae > Pseudoxenodon > Pseudoxenodon macrops. The sequence goes on along the minus strand of JANHFT010003169.1, from coordinate 3,159 downwards.
TTAAATGTTAGCTCACTTCCCAAAATGTCTACATGTGAATGGGTTGTATAATTCAATGAACAAAGTATGGTCTTTCAAAAGTACCAGAAGTAGCTGACGGTTTCATTTTTAGAGGTGACAAGTGGTCATTATTGGAAACCACTTCTCTTATGTTCATCCTTGCAACATCTGCTCAGTTAACAGATTCCACATTCAATAGCTATCAAACCAAAGTGTCAGCCGTATATTAGTTGACTTACATTTTGGGTGAGTTACCCAACTTGATTGTGTAAGACATAGATATTTTAAAAATGGAAGTTTAGCAATGATTTCTATATATCAATTTTTGTACCTTGCACAAAGGTTGATTGATTCTATTGGGCTGAAAGGCCAATGTGATGGAAAAGGAATTATTGTTATTAGAGCTGACAAATGGATAATCAGCTGTAGTTGGAAGCGTGGCAGGTAACATTTAACCAACCATCACAGCGCAAAGGAACAATGACCTCTTATTTTTCTTCTAGCAGGAATAATTACCTAGTTCCGCTTCACTAACTTGATTCCTATCAACTACACATTGCTTTCACTTGACAGAGAAGAAACAGCCTAACTCTGTTTCATCAAATGAAATGAAATGGAGAGAGACTAATGAATATAGAGTGAATCCCTTCTTCACATATTTGCCATGCCTTCTAAAGATGTAGACCATATAAATATGTTGCAAAGGTGAACACTTTACAATAGTGTTAATAAGCTAAGAGTACTACATAGACCTGCCTTTGACTTGGGTTTCAATTTAGGGTTCAAAAACATGTGGATTTTGTACTACTGATGTATGACAAATACATGCAAAATGCTGCCATTTTGTAAAAACCTTACCAAATGATATTTGAGCCACCCGAACCTGAGTAATATTGCTGTTGAGAGTCATCTAAATGGCATAAATAGTGAGCAAGCTCTGACTTTGCAAAACTCCTTCTGTTTCAAATATCAAGATGAAAATGGCAATCTGAACTCATGAATTACTGCTGTTGCAGGTATTCAATTATTCCAAATCTTATGAAAAGGAATAATAACTGCCCTCTTCTTCTGAAAATACCAGCTGAAGCATAATTTATGCCATGGACAAAGCATTCAGAGATCTTTCCTATGCTGGCTATGAATTTTTATTACTGCACAAGATAAAATGTGAATTAAGCCAACTCGTTCATTATTTCACAGTAACAGTATTCTCAAGATTTAATATTACCTACATCTATTGGAATGTCACAAGAGTTATTCTTAGGCAAATTAGGGCACTCAGTATTTGTGTGTGTGCCTGCCTCCGTGCGTGCGTGCGTGCGTGCCTTCTCATCCCACTTCTATGAGACAACGGGGATTTAATCAAGTCTTAAAGAAATTAGAAAGAATGTGTTAAACCTACTTAATGGCATCTTATTTGCAACAAGAAAAATAAATAGTGTGAAAGTCCTTTCAGATTCAAAGACTAAAAATCTGTGGAAATGACATAATCAAGTGGCAGCTCATCTACATTTTAAATGAATGTACTGTGCTTTGGGGTAAGTTGAGCATTAATAATTATATTCCATAAAACACAACATTTCTTTCTAGGCAAACAAAGGGGCAGATAAAAATTTCAGATATCCAAGATTTATGAAAATACATGAAAGCCAGACTTCATTTCCATGGGAGAAATAAAAATAGTGGAAGGTTGCATTCAGATTGCTTATCAACACAGTATTTCACAGGAAACAATGACAGCTTATTTCTCTTTTTAAAAGAGAACCGTTTGATGATAATGCTAAAAAATATATATATACTGGTAATGTCTAACACCATTTAGAAGAACAGGTTATACAGGCACCAATAAAATACCAGACTAATATATTACAAGAAAATTGTATTTTTCACTCTGCGCTTAAATGGAATCATTTTGAAATGAATGGATTTTCATGCATGAAGAATTCATCATCACTCTGTAGGATAAAATAGTGTAGAATCTGTGAGAACACATCCCAAGAAATAGTGGGAAGAGGCAACATATCGGTCAAAAATCTTAAATGCAAGGAAACCAGGGGGGATTCTAAATGCTAAAGAAAATGAAGACAATGACCCTTTTATCTTGAAAAAGATTTTTGTTTGTTTGTTAAACATGTACAAAATAGCAGGTATATGTATACACATAAACATATACAAAGTAAGTATAGATAAATTAGGACAGTAAGACAGGAACGTTAGGCACAATGGTGTGCTTATGCACGTATTAAAAAGATAAGAAAAGTCCAATCTTCACACAGATGCACAAATATTAGACTTGGTGCTGATGTGCATTCTGTTGTAGATCTTTTGGAAGCAAAATGGCTAAATTCATTTCTGGTGTGATCCATGCAAAATTCTTGGGGGAATCTCTGTCCCTACCATTTCCCTGGTGGAATTCCTCTCCATAACCATCAATTTTTATTTTAACTTTCTACCATGTTTAGTTGCAGACAGCATGCCGGTGACAATAATGATTCTGTATGGAGTACATAAGGGGAACTGAAATGATTCATTTTCTGAATGAAATGGTGAACTCAACAATCTGGAGTACCAAGAGATGGCAGAGAAAAGCTGCCATCCTTACTATATCCTTTTGCTGCTATTGCCTAGATCGTTTGCTACACAGATATGATAGTCTAAAATAATTATTCTTACGTTATGCTTATCAAATCCAGTTTTGACTAACTATATATTCTTGAGTTAGAATATTTTTTTTAGAAAAACAACAATCTCTAGTTTAAAACCCATATACTTATACAAATAAAATCCTGGGAATGAGGAGGAATGAAGAAAATTGCCAGCGGCTTTAACAGCAGAATCTCTGAATTGAATTGATCTCAACTGCTCTTTTCCGTCTGTGTTTGGAATTTGCATAGCTTGTAACATCGTAGAAATGGAGAATTAATGGGAAGTAAGCATATAGAAGGACTAGAACCAGGGGTGAAATCTAAAAAATTTCCCTACCGGTTCTGTGGGTGTGGCTTATTTTGTCGGCATGGCTTAGAAGTCAGGTGACTGGGTGGGCATGCTTTTACACTTTACACAGACAGAACACAAAAAAACGTTTACACTTTACAAACACACAACACAAAACAACACAACTGACACACACCATGCAAAAGCAGCTGTACTGACTCACAC